>JAJMFN010000325.1:0-105669 GCA_030574735.1 Hansenula sydowiorum
GAATTGCAGTCCACGGGCTTAGTACCAACTTCAGTTTCTTGTGAAAATTGACAATACTTTGACATGACTTTAAAAACACTATCTGAAGAGCACCTAGAATTGATATAAGCATCTCTGGGACGTCGTGTCCTGTAGCGTCTTGAAAGTGAAGGTACGAATGTGGTCGAACAGGATGATTGAAATTTAGCAGACAACAGGGGATCCAAATGATCATTATCAACAGTGGGTGTTTCTGTGAGTTTTTCCTTTAATTCAAGAGTTGGGCTTAATTCGGGAGGTTCAGTAACGGGACTAGAAGCTTTTTGATCAGCATTAGTCTGAAGAGCGTCGTCACTGTCTTCAACTGAGGCACAAATTAGCTCGTCATTGCTTTGGGTATCACCGTTCAGGTCAGGATTTGGGAGCTCCTTTACATGATTTTCAATAGGTTGTGGAGCCACCAGTAAAGTATTGACAGTTTCAAACTCTTCCCTGATGCTTGGCTTAAACACTGGATTCAAAATAACACGAAGTGAATCATCTTTGATGAAAACGTTAGCACGTTTTCTAGAACAGCATATATCACGACAGCGAAATTGAAAACAATTCTTCTTGACAGGACATTTCTCATTATGTGTTGGTTCAAGCTCAGCATAGACAACTTGTACCACCTCAACATCTGTAATGTGCATTCTTCTATCTCTGTTGGGAATCATTTGAACATCACCATTTCCAATCCTGTCGAAATGAATACAGCTCGAGCTCCTATGTCCCCTTAAACATTGAATGCACGCCATCTGACATGTTCTCCCATAGATCATTTTAACGGGGGAGGTAGCTGGAAAACTCTTATATATAGCCAAAGATATTTGAGGTTCACCTAGGCGTTCGATCTAGACAAATGGAACAGATAATTAGATCAGAAAGATAGCTCGGTTTGTCAATAATGCTAGAAAAACCTCCCAAAAAGTTAATCAACAGTACATTTGAGTTGTACTTCACGATTTCCTTATCAAATGTTTATTGGCAATTTTGAGTTTTCAAAAGAAGCTGATCCATAAACCACAAACACAAAAATCACCAATCAAGTGGAACAGATCCTCATTAAGTACACCGAACGCTTAACCAAGGCAAACAAGGTGTAGCAGCTCTGAGTCTCAGGGTATTGTTCAAGCTAAGGACATCACACCAGACTATCTGTACCTTTGTTCATCAATAACAGCGCTCCTTCATTGTTGATCTAACAGGGTGCATGTAACACCACCATCCAAACTCTTCGCAACTGGAATCTCTGACCATGTAGTTAACCCTAGTAGTGCCAGTCAAAACATTAGACAATCTTTCACAGTTACAGCATAGTAATGATCTGCCTTTTTAGTTTCAAGTGATTTATTCTTCATGGTTGAAGAGGAACTGTCAACATATTGAACCCTTTATGAATTCGCGAGAAACAAGTCAAATACTACAACTACAAAGCTTTTAAAAGCACCAAAATAAACAAAAAGACATCTATTAGAAAAAGTTAAGGTAATGATCTGACTGTACCAAAGTTTCAATCAAGTCACCTTAATACTGGCTATATCTTAATTGTAATCAACCTTCAGCTTGACATTATGCCTGCAAGTCAATTTTTCCTTGATGTCATGTGCAAAATCTTGTAAGAACAACTTGAGTCTTTCCTCATCAGAGACATCCTCCATAGACATGGAGCCTGATGTTATGCCAGCCACAGCTTTATTATACGCCGAGTCAACACATCTCTCCAACTCCTTTTCATCAAGATGGTTCGAGGAATTGTGATCGTTATCCGTGGAGCAACTAGATATATCAGAAATATTTTCTTCATTTTCGTCTTTTGAGCCTTTTTCTTGTGAAGCATTGTGTGTTTGCTCTTGCCCAGTATCCTGTTTTGAATACAAAGATTCGATTGGCGAGTTTTGTGAATCATTCCATGGAGCAAGACCAAATTCAGAATCATAATCATACTCATGAGTGGTTTTAATTTCTCTCTCATTGATATCAAGATTCTCTAAAGATGATAAGGGAGGGAAGGCCCAATTTAACAATTTAGATTTGGCTCGTTCTTGTTCTGCCAGTAGATATCGTTGCAGCTTCTGATCTTGAAAACCAAAATGATCTACTTCAATCTCGCTTCCTCTCCCTGCAATAACATTGGAAAGATTCGGCTTGACTCTTTGCAACTCGAAAAATCTTTTGGATTTTTGTGATAGTGGTCTTTTAATAACTGGTGGTACTAACTTGCCAACTTCATAATTGATTCCATAATGCTCAACAAAAGAATGACATTCAAAGGGAATTATAGAATTTTTTGAATGATGGTTACTTGTAAAGCCATCCAAGTGCTTTGAATCAACCAAGATTTTAGTTTTAGTCTTCTCATTCAACTCAATAATGAAATTCCCAACAGATTTGGAAATATCAACGTTCAAATGTTTATGAAACAAAAGTTCTTGATCTTGGATGTTTGTGTCTTGGAACAACCTAGGTTTTGGCCTTTCTGGAATAACAAGACGGTATTTTTCAGAAATGTTGGTATGTCTCAGGCCTCTTGAATGCTTAAGAACAACACTAGCCTTTTCTATAGAAACCAAATTCTTCGACTCATAATGCGTACATCTTTGGCCTTGGTTTCTAATAAGACAGCCTTGACAGGAGAAGAGAAAGTTGTTGAGAATGATCATTGCACCTGTATGGATATAGTTTTGGTACTTTTTTTGGGGGGTTTAGCAGCAGTGGTGTATAGTAATTGTTGTTTTCTCGAGATGGAGTGTTTGTTGAAGCAATAAAAAAATGTAGTTGTCTGGTCTGTGTATCTGAATGTGTCTATATGAAAGCCATATCTATAAAGTGATTCTGGCTGTTTGAACTATTGTTTTCAGAATCAAAGATGTCGATTGGTTTTGTGTAAGATGATGGAAATAGTCCTGGTTACCGAATACAACGAGGCCTCAAGAAACTCTTTAATCATCGTAGCTCACCATCAATCAGCAAGAACAGCAAGTCAACCAACCCAATTACACCATCACCTTCATCAAATTGTCTTTTAGATCATATTGGGTTACAATCTTCACCATATATTCACCTTACTTGAGCATTAAAACCTCAAATCTGGATAAGATTGATCAGAAGAACAGCACCAACCACCACATTTAGCCACCTTCAGACATCACCATACATCATCACCAACCATTTATAACAAACGTTGTTTATAAAGTGTATACAATAATGCTTTATTTACCATTTGTTTCTATTTGTTTCCTGATCTGGAAATTTATTCCAATTACCCCATTAAGAAATACGCTCAATCGGGAAACCGCTCTATTCTTTGGTGAAAAAATCGAATTTCCTTTAAAAAGAGAATTCTGAACAAACAACGAAAGAAATAAGGACTCATACTCTCAAACCCACAAAACCATCAATTAAAAAGGAGTGAACAACGTTCCCAACACTCTATTCCTCCTTATCTCCACCAGGCTACACTATACAGCAAGAAATTAATCATAGTGCTTAGCTTTCCATCTCAAAGCAAAGCAAGCGCCATCCTACAATCCCCAGAACCGTTATTTTTCCATAGTCAGAGTCGTCCAAGCAGAACCCCCACAACTGTTTCAATACAACTCCATGATCCAGGATGTCTTGTAATATCAGCTGGGACTCGTTTGAAGAAGGCTCCTTCTTAGCATGGTCCAAAGAGTTGTTGTACGATGCCTTGAATTCCGGGAAACGTCCTCATATCCTATCATCAGAAATCAAAATCAAAGAGCTAACGTTTGGGAAACAATCTCCAAGTTTTGAAATATTGGAGATTGGTGATTTGGCAGACGACAGGTTTAGAGGGATTTTCAAGTTGAAATATGATGGTGATGCCAATATAACTTTGAATACAAATATTCAGGCCAATCTGTTAAACATTTATGAAAAAAATTCTCAAGAGTTTCAACCTGGTGAATTTGCCTTACCAAATTTTAAATTAGCATCTCAACCATTTTCATTACCTTTAAACGTTACATTATCCAATATCAAACTAAGTGGTATTATAGTTGTTGTGTTTTCCAAATCTAAGGGATTGACATTGGTCTTCAAAAATGATCCTTTGGAAAACATTAAAGTTAGTTCAACTTTTGATAACGTTCCAGTTATTGAAAATTTCTTACAAAAACAAATTGAAAATCAAATAAGAGATCTATTTAGAGATATCTTACCAAGCGTTTTGCATAAAGTGTCTCAAAAATGGACTACAAATAGCATTATTAATCAATTACATTCCAAAGTTAATGAACAAAACAATATTGGTGAAGGTGTGTTGAGTAAAGAGAGAGTTTCGATATTTGAAATCAATCCAACAGAACCTGAATTATCACCAACAAATATGTTGAAATTATCAACTTTGACCACTTCAAGACAATCTTTTAGATTATCGATACCTTCATTACAAGATGTTATTGAACGTCCAAATCTTTTCAAATTTGAAATGAATAAATCATCATTTGAAAATAATTTTGCATTAAATACCAAAAACATTCCTATTGAATTATTAACAAATTCATCTGATGAATTTCATATGAAAACAACTTTGACCACAATATCAAAAATCCAAATGAAGTATTATACAAATGAAAAAAATAACAGTAAAATAAAGAGAAGAAGTATAAAGATGAATTCAAAGAAGAAGAAGAAGTCCACTGAACCTATTACTGATACAAAACCTGTGGAACCAAGATCAATTTCTATGAATACCGAGGCCACTTTAGTAGAAGAAGTGGATCAAACAGAACACAACAATATACAGGACAATTTCAAAATTCAACAAACATCAATCCATGATTATGAAAAATCAAGACTTGGTCGTCATTCGGTTGATATGCCATCACCAATCAATTTGGCCAATCCAATGTTGAAAAGACCTTCATTAACACCACTTCATACACAACCTTGTCATCATAATTCATCAGATGTGTTTGGATATCGTTCACATTCTCCAAGAAAATCCCAATCTTATTTGATGAATGTTGGGATTGGAATGAACAATTATGGATTTTTAGACGCACCACCACCACCATATCATTGAAATCACACCACTTATACATTCCATATTTAACGACGATAATGCTATTTATGATACTATTCCCCGCGCTCCCAAGATCGATACCACATGCAATCGTGTATATATTAGAACAATTGATGTTTTTCTTGGGCCAAAAATCTTCTGTAGAATACGCAAAATCTGGGGTTGTGAACAGTCTGTAAATGTGACCGGGGTAATCCGTCAAGAATTGATTACACAAGCGATTTACAAGAGATTTCAAGCTCCATAACAACTAGTTGTAATATCGATTATCTCTACTTTTAGATGAACTAGTTGTTGTGAAGTCTGCTCGCGTAATCGCTTACCAAAGACCGTTAATAATCAAGGACAAGTCCGCAGAGATTTTCGTTAGAATTAATTTCCATCTTATGAAAAGTTCACCAAAAGATAGATCCAAAATAATCCCATTGAAAGAAGAATTGTCATTGAATAGGTAAAGATGTCCAAGGAGAACGACTTTGAGCTGAATGACTTCCTATTGGAAGACGATTCCAGGGATCAAGTGGACCAAGACCACATAAGATCAGTACATTACAAAGGACATCAATTAACGATCCAGCCCAAAGATTGGAGAAAATCACCATTGTTAAGCTTTCAAATCCTGACGTGTTTCTTCTGTATGGTTATCATTGGGATAAACGACCAGACTGCCGGTACGTTGATCCCCACGCTGACTGCGAGGTATCAAGTTGAACAGACTAGTATTTCGTTGATATTTGCCTTACAATTTGTTGGATACGCCACGAGTGCCTTGAGTAATGAGTTTTTACATTCGAAATTCGGGAGAAGAGGCGTGATGACGATGAGTGGTGCGTTCTTGGTGATTCCATATACTGTCAACTCGTTTGCTCCACCCTTGTGGCTCTTCATCACGATTTATTACTTCACAGGGTTGGCCGTGGGGTTGTTGGATAGTTGTATGACAGTTTGGCTAAGTTCGTTGGTGGATCATAACGAACTGATGGGGTTGTTGCATGGGTTTTATGGGATAGGCTCTGTGATTGCACCTCCTTTCATCAGTCATGTTTTAAAATGGAGCAATGACGATTTCAGAATCCATTTCATGGTGTTGACCGGGTGTAGTGTGATGATGACTGTGTTGAATGCGTACTTGTTTCGAAATGAAACTATTGTGAAGTATGAATATGATCAGATGTGTCATAGGCAACAGGATGAGGAGGATAATGAAGAAGCTGGGATTGGTGCTGTGTTTCGAAATAGGACGGTTTTGGTTTTTTCACTCTATTTGTTCTTATACATTGGGGCAGAAGTTTCCATTGGGTCTTGGTTGTTAAGTTATCTGATCAAGGTGAAGCATCTGGAACAGATTGGTGCTTCTTATATCGTTTCATGGTTTTGGATTGGATTGACCGTCGGGAGGATCTTACTGGGGTTTGTCACGAAATATTTCAAGAATGAATATAGGGCGAATTTAACATATGCCCTACTGTCTCTTCTATTCTATTTGATCTACGCAGTGTTCACAATGTCCATTGCGGAAGACAACAAGCATTTCACATTGTTAACAAACATCATGGTTTTCGTTGATGGGATATTCATAGGTCCCTTATTCCCCACGGGAAGCGTAACACTGATGAAGATTTTACCACCAAACCTACACGTGAGCGCCGTGGGGATCATGACGAGTGTTGGTGGCTCCGGGGCAGCGATCTTGCCATTTTGCGTTGGTGTTATTACTCATGCTACGAGTTTGGCGTATTTGCCAATCTTGGTGAGTTTGATGTTGATTGGGTATTGTCTTGTGTGGATATTGGTTCCCAAATTGTGTCATTATAAGTATGATTATTAAACAACTACGATGGCTTCTAAATAAGGAAAAAAATCTATTCAGTATTCAACCTTGCGATCAAGCCTTAACTTTGATCCTAATGTATTGCACCCCAACCGTTGTAATCTGTAACCATCTCTTCAATTTAACCACCACCATCTCTTGGGAACACCTCACAAGTTGAAATTGGCCCTCTGTGCCTCGAACTCTTCCGGCGTGAATGTCTTTTGTGTGAATGCGTGGATTGTTGCAATGATCTCTTTCAGTTCTTTATTAACCAGTCTCGACCTCATCAGCTTGTTCTTGCCCTGGAACTCGTTGGACACGATGATCACAGCGAACGCCTGCCCACACCCACCGGACATGTCCTCCACGTAGACCTCTGTCGGGTTCAGACGCTGCTGGATCACTTGCTTGAGAAGTTCTGAGTCCATTTCGATACGCCTCCAGCTGTGTTTCCAGTGTTTGAAGCCGATGGTGAAACTTTTGATCAAAAGCATTTCTGGTCGCGAAAAGTGAAATCAGTGGCAGCCAGAGAGCTTTGTCTTCTTTATGGTCTTTATGGTATTTATGTTCTGTATAATCTCTATTCCACTGTAGTTGTTGAATGGTATCATATTGCTTACTGGGTATCTACTACTCTTCTATAACTCTGTACACTATTCACTATATCGCTGTGGTGTAGTATAACGTCAGCAGTGCGCAGACCAGCACTACTAATAAAAATAAAAGAATCAATACACATCACAGACTTTTCCAACGTCTAATCAATGTTTTGATCTTACATGGTTAAATTCTCTGCCGTGCTCGATATAGAGGTCCTATTTCTTTGATGGAGCAATGCGACAGTGTGATTCCCATAAATATTGCGGTGGTAGTTCGTGGAGTGCTAGCAGCGACATTAATGTCTTGCCACACTCTGTCCTTTTATTTAGTACAAACTACTGCTATATGCGATACGTACGTGTCCAATATACAGAAAGCACCGATCAGCATCTGTCATTGGGCCTTCTTGGATCCAATGCGATGTGGATTGGTGCTCTAATGAGTTTCAAATCATTCTGTAGTAACTCTCCAATAACTCATTACTGTTCATTCACTCGCCGTTGAAGTTATCAGCTGAATCCATTGTTATCTAATCGGTCAACTCCAGTGAAAATTTTACTCCGAGAAAGCAAAAGCAGCCACCAACAATAAGCACAACTACATCTCAATTACAACCGATCATGTCCATCAAGAGAGCTATCGCTGCCCTGCAGAAGTACTATCCTACGAAATATGCAGATTCAACTTGGGATAACACCGGCTTATTGGTTGATTCGCTAAATTCCACCACTGCAAAGATCTCAATATTGCTCACCATTGATCTCACAAAGTCTGTTGTCGAGGAGGCCCTGGCACACGATGTCAAGCTGATCATCGCATACCATCCCTTCATCTTCAGGGGAATCAAGAAGATCGAGCCATTGGCCAATCCTCAACACGAGTCGCTGGTCAAACTGATCCAGAACGGTGTCAGTGTGTATAGTCCACATACCGCGGTCGATGCTGCTGATGGAGGTGTCAACGACTGGTTACTCGGTGCCACTACTAGTATCAGCAATATCAAGGATAAACAAGTCATTATCCCTAGTGAAGATGGAACCAACGTTGGGATGGGCCGTGTTATACAATTACAACAAGAAATCACCATCACTGACGTTATCGCCAATGTTAAAAAAGCACTAAATCTACAACACGTCCAATTATCCACCCATCACCAACACAGTCACAAGATCAGCTCGATTGCAGTGTGTGCAGGAAGTGGATCCGGGGTGTTTAGTAAACTGAAGCAGCCAGCTGATTTGTACTTGACTGGAGAGTTGAGTCATCATGAGGTTTTAGCCCTGAAGGAAGCTGGCTCCACTGTCTTAACGGTGAACCACAGCAACAGCGAGCGTGGATACCTCGAGGTCATGAAGCAGAACCTTGCACGGGAACTAGCTGACACGATCATCATCAGCTCTCTTGATGTTGATCCGTTGGTTGTTGTATAAGCTATTGTTTCTTGATTATCGATTGTAGGACGTTTCTTATCGATAAGCCGTTCTGGAAATCTCCGGACTGATAAGAAACTGGTATAAAAGAACAACATCACCACCAAAGCAATGTAGTCCACAATTAGTAGTAAACAGACAATCAACATGGAATCAGTCAAGACCTCAGCTCGCAGGTTTTGGGTGAAATGCACAACCAGACACGGATTGCTAGGCGATTACGACTATAAGCATCTCTTCACTCCAAAGATCCCATTCATCAAGAAGGCAAAGGGTGACATCCAGCCCTTTTTCGGGTTGAACTCAGAGATGCCACTGGTTCTAGGGTTCCTCTTGGGTCTTCAGCATTCTTTATCGATGCTTGCCGGGGTCGTTGCGCCTCCTATCCTCATTGCTTCAAGTGCCAATTTGAACGCTACGGATTCTCAATACTTGGTCAGTGCATCGTTGTTAATCTCTGGACTGTTATCGTTGATCCAAATCACAAGGTTTCACATATTCAAGACCAAATATTATCTGGGAACTGGACTGGTGTCCGTTGTGGGGACCTCTTTCGCCACAATCACCATTGTGGAAAAGGCCATCCCAATGATGTATGCCAATGGAGAATGTCCCCTGGACTCCCAGGGAAACAAGTTACCATGTCCTGATGGATACGGTGCCATTTTGGGGACGGGATGTGTCTGTGCCCTTTTGGAGATCCTGCTATCGTTCATGCCTCCTAAAATCTTGCAAAAACTGTTCCCTCCAATAGTCACAGGTCCTGTTGTCCTATTGATTGGTGTTTCACTGATCTCATCTGGGTTTGAAGATTGGTTAGGTGGGAGTGGATGCTCCAGTGGTGCAACGCTATGTCCATCAGATAGTGCACCACATGCTCTTGCCTATGGATCTGCCGAATTCATTGGATTGGGGTTTTTGGTGTTTGTTGTTATTATAATTTGTGAGAAATGGGGTGCTCCTATAATGAAGAGTTGTGCAGTTATTTTAGGGTTATTAGTTGGATGTATCGTGGCTGCTGCTTGTAATTATTTCGATAGAAGTTCCATCGACGCTGCACCAGTGGGTACGTTCTTATGGGTCCACACGTTCAAATTATCGGTATATGGTCCGGCAGTATTACCAATGCTTGCCACTTACATCGTGCTTATGATGGAGGCCATTGGTGATATCACTGCGACTTGTGACGTTTCGAGATTGGAAGTCGAAGGGGAGATCTATGAGTCTCGTATCCAAGGAGGGATCTTGGCTGATGGGTTCAATGGAGTGTTGAGTTGTTTGGGGACAATGACTCCAATGTCTACATTTGCACAGAATAACGGTGTCATTTCCATCACCAAATGTGCCAATAGAATGGTTGGTTATTGGTGTTGTTTCTTCCTCATCGTTATGGGTATTTTCGCCAAATTTGCAGCTGCGTTGATCTCAATCCCCAAGGCTGTATTGGGTGGGATGACAACGTTCTTATTCACCTCAGTGGCCGTGTCGGGTCTTGCCATCATCTCCACAGTCCCATTCACAAGAAGAAACAGATTCATCCTGACAAGTTCACTTGTCCTGGGGTTCGGTGCCACGTTAGTCTCAACATGGTTTGAAAATGTTTTCACATACTCTGGTGACAACAAATCACTTTCAGGGTTCTACGACGCCATTGTTCTCGTATTGGAGACTGGGTTCGCCGTTGCTGGGTTTGTCGGTGTGTTCATGAACTTGTTCATTGCAGAAGAGGAACCAGAGGACGAGGCCACATATCTCGATGGGATCGATGAAGAGGTCCATGAAATGAGCGATCAGAGTTTAGGAGAGGAAGGTGGGAGTAGTACGTTGGGGAAAAGTGTTAAAGTTGATTTAAAGTCATGAAGTGGGTTTCATACGGTTTAATTAGATATTCATATTGGGTTTGAATAATTGTAGGAATTTGTTTATTGGGAAATAATTGTAAGAATATGAGGAAGTTCACATAGTTAGCCTTTGGCCATCTAATGATGAAGATCCCACGTTCTTGGTTAGAGTATATGTACTCAGTATGTCTCCAGTATATCTTGATTGATATATCATAGATCCCACGAATACAACCAGTGTATCGGAATATGACGCCCAAATCATATTTTTAAGGCAACATGTACTCACTAAAGTGTATAGCAACAGCTATACTCAAACGGCAGTAATTACTGCCGTTTGAGTGAGAACGTGCATATGAACAGCTGCAAACATAAAGGAAATAACTCGGTTTAAAAGTGTATTGGCCAGGACTATACCCATTCTTTATAGACGTTGCAGACAAATTTAATGTGACAAATTTTCACTTTAATAACTTCACCAATTCGCGAATTATTCACTACTTTAACGAAAATGTAAGAATTCTCCAGAATTGTGGAATATAAACACCCTTGCACGACTTGTAGATGTCAGTGAAGGACCGTCTGCTGGTGATTGGGGCTCCCAAGTCGGGGAAGCTGACCCTGGTCAAGACCATATTCAATTCCCTGCCCTCGATTCCTCAGGATGAACCGCATAGTGGATTGATCCATAGAGTGCAACTGGAGACAAAGTACTACAAGACTGCCATAGATATCTGGATAGATGAGATGGATGATCTGGGAGAATGGTGCAAGGAGTTTAAAAGCGAAGAGGCGAAAGAGGTAAGAGAGGTTATAAGTGGGATCATATTCATGTTCAAGTTTGGTGATGTTGACGGGATAAGGAGAGATGTCGAGGCGTTGAATTCATTGGTTGAAGTGTTCAAAAATGATGTGTTTGACAAGGAATGGGATGGGTTGGTGATTGGTGTTGGTCAGGGTCGTGTTGGAGATGATGAAAGGGAACAAATTGAGGATATCTTTGTGGATAATGGGATTGAGATGATTAAATGGGATGAAGAAGGACGCAACGAGTATGGTGAAAAGACGGGGGTGGAGAGAGTTAAAGAGATTATTGAATGCTACGAATGGCAAGATGTTGAGTTTGACGAGATGCCTATTCCTACAAACGAGATTAAAGATGCCAAAAATGTGAATTTGTTAACTGAACAAGATGTTGATCTGGATTCATTGTTGACCAAGTTGAATATTGCAAGGGAGAAAACATCCGGGATGAATGAGGTCGAAAGGCATGAGTATGCTCTAAAAGTTATTGATGATTTGGATTTGTAATAGGTGTTTATCAATCCAATTTTCTTGAATCGATCTGGAAAACTTTAAATATCAATCTCTTGTATAGGTAAAACTTTGTTGGAATGTAAAACAATAGGATTGCCTGAGTGGTGAGATTCAACTCTTTAGCGTATTCACCATCAATGTACTTCAAACTTAGGAACAAGATTATGAATTCCACAAAGGCAATGATTGGGAATAAAATCAATTGAGAATTTTGAAATAACGAAAACAACCAACGAGGCACTTTCCCTATGTTTTTCAACTTCCAGAACCAATAGAGGTATCCAATGAATCCATAAGCAGACCAACAGAATATCAATAGTGAATAACAACTATGGTTTAATAAAACGTTATCATGAGAAAATATCGAAAGAACGATAAACACCTTGATCCAATTCTGTAACACAACGAGCAAAGGTGGCAATGGCTGTAGTTTGAAAACACTCAGCACGAGCTCAGCAAGCGATAGATAAAGCGTCACTTTGTTGAAGAAGTCACCAATTCCTCCACTAAGAAACTTTCTTCCAACCAATGGTAAAAGAATGAATAATCTCAGCAGAACAGCACAGTGCATGAACACCGCGACGATGTTGTACGACTTGAGCAGCTTGTAAAGCGTGGGGGACTCTCTCAGGTTGACTCTTTGCGGCATCCTATGGTTCCTTGTCGGTGTGTCTGTTTAATGGTGAAGAAGTGGAAAAGAGTTAAAGAGATCAATTTGACACGTTATTGGAAAATTCGCGGCCTTATAATTGTTTAAAAAATCCGAGAAGTTTTCACTTTTATGAGTGGAATTTGCTTGGATTTTGGATCAGGAGAGTTGATTGTCATGAAGTTGTTTAGTTGGATTCATTGTCTGTTGCTCGTGTCGCTTGTCGCTGCGTGGTCCGTGGAGGACCAGGAGATTCTCCAGGTGAACTATGATCTCCAACAGGATTATCCAGGTCAGACGTTTTATGAGTTTCTCCAATTGCCCCAGGGTCCCAAATCCACATTGAAGGAGATTTCTAAACAGTATAGGAAGTTGAGTATCAAGTATCATCCTGATAAGATCAAGAAGAAGAATAGTAAGAAAGCTGTCAAGCTTGCTCAGAAGAATTTCGAAAGATTAAGTTTGATCAATAATATTTTGAAAAGTTCTACAAAGGATAGATATGATTTCTTCTTGAAAACTGGATTCCCAAAATATAAAAACAATAGATTTCTCTATGATCGATTCAAGCCAAGTTTTGTCTTTACCATTGTGTTTTTATACCTGATCATCGGGGTGGGACATTATGTCATTTTGAAAATATCAGCAACACAAGATCGTAAAAGGATCCAAGCCTTGATTGATCAGATCAAAGGGTATGCGATCCAGCAAAGCGCAGGTGGTGTCATTACAGAACAGAGGAAGTATAAGTTGGAACAGTTTGAAAAACCATTCCTGGTGAGAATTGATGGTGTTTTCGTTATTGAAGACGAGACTACTATGGAGTTGAGCAGGGTCACCACAGACGTGATTCAAGATCCAAGAATCGTGGATTCATATCTAGTCAAGATCCCATTAGGGGTATGGAATCAATCAATGGGGAAGATTATGCCATCGTGGAAGTATGAAATCAAACAACAAGAGATCTCCACTACAGCGGAGGATAACTTTGAAGATCAAACAAATAAGAAGAAGAAGAAGCCAAAGGGAGAAAAACTGGTGTTGCCTAATGGGAAAGTCGTCTATGGGAAGAAGAAGCAGTGATTGATGCAAAGCCCATGGTTAGTAGCTAGTATAATAACCGTCTTAGCATTTTTATTACTCTTTTCGTGTGACAGCTCCGAGACACTCAACGGTTGAGTACAAAAGGGTGTGTCAAAAGTAGCAACAGTAACCGTCTTTATAAAACAGCGTACTACTAGTCTGCACTACTAAACCACATCTATTCAAACATAACAAACTAATCTTAATCTGATTACTAGCTCAAATTTCCCATAAATTTCGTTGATTTCATCTCCCGCGTCACGTGAGCAGTGGTGATAAACTTTGCAAAGATTACAAATTGTTTTATCAATCAAAAGCTCAACTGGTTGTAGATCACTTACTCAGCGTGATAAGAGTGGAACACTGGTTCAAGGATTGTTCACGGGTCTCGATCAACTACGATCTTTTACACAAGCTAGACCTTGCTACTTTCAAAGAGCTTACTTTGGACTCGATTGTGGTTCGTTGGCTGCCTCGTTTCTATCCACAATAAAGCCCCAAAGAGGAACCTCGAGTGAAAATTTATCACGTCGCTTGGAAGATTTGAGGAAGCTGTTCAAGTTGAAGCTCATAAAAGTGAAAGTTGAAGATAAATAGAGCATCTGATCAACTGCTTTCTGGAAATCCTGTCATTGTGGTTATTTCCTTCCTTTGCTCTTTGTGTCTTATCAACGTCCACTAATCTCAGACTGCTACAGAAAGCCAACAATGGGGCTTCTATCACTAGGAACACCTCTACCATGGGAAGAGTCGAGACAATACTCTGAGCATATTCGTAAGAACGGGCTGATTCAGCTAACCAATATGTTCAATGCTGCTGCTAAAAGATCGAATGATACTTATCTTTGGGGTGATGAAGTGGAATACATTCTTGTTCAATTCAATAAAGAAGATCAAACTGCTAAAATCAACATAGATAAGGATTATATCCTAGAGGACTTGAATAAATCTGGGAATGAGGTTTACGATTTGGCCGTTAAGAATAATACAAATTTCCATCCAGAATATGGTAGATTTATGATTGAAGCAACACCGGTGAAACCATACAATGGTGAATGTATAAAAGATTATCTATATGTGGAGCATAACATGAAGCTGAGAAGAATCATTGCTGCAAAAGCCATCGACAACCCTTTGATCGAACCTTTAACAATCACTTCATACCCTTTGATGGGGGTGGGTCATTTCACATCTCCAGATTCAATCCCTAATGGTGATGCTTCAAGATCTCTTTTCCTTCCGGATGAAATCATAAATAGACACGTTAGATTTCCTACATTGACTGCAAATATTAGGAAAAGAAGAGGTGAGAAAGTGGCTATAAACTTACCCTTGTATAAAGATGTCAACACTTCAAAATTTGATGAATCGATCCCCAATAACAGGGGATTATTCCCCGAAGATGAAGAGCCTTCTCTTGGTGCCTCTTTACCAGGTCATATTTATTTGGACTCTATGGGGTTCGGGATGGGGTGTTCTTGTTTACAAGTCACTGTTCAAGCTCCTAATGTTAACAAGGCTAGGTATATTTATGATTCATGGGCTAATTTGGCCCCAATTTTCCTCTCTTTAACAGCTGCTTCTCCTATTTTCAAAGGTTATTTGGCCGATCAAGACGTTAGATGGAATGTCATTTCTGGTGCAGTTGATGATCGTACTGCTATTGAAAGAGGTGTTGATCCATTAAGAACTGGGAACGAATATGGGAATATAAGAGAGGATCATAAGGATAAAGTTCAAAATATACCAAAATCAAGATATGATTCTATTGATTCTTATCTTGGTGATTTGACAAGTTCTAATGAAGGAAATGAAAAACCCAAATATAGATTTTTCAATGAATCATTAAATGATATCAATCCACCAATTAATGAATTGGTTTTACAACAATTATTATCAGATCCAACAAAACATTTTGATAAACCTTTGGCAAAGCATTTTGCTCATTTATACGTCCGTGATCCATTGGTCATTTTCAACGAACGTATTAATCAGGATAATTCCAAAGATACCGATCATTTTGAGAATATTCAATCAACTAACTGGCAAACTATTCGATTCAAACCACCTACCCAAGCTGCCACTCCAAATAATTTATCCACTCCAGGTTGGAGAGTTGAATTCAGATCAATGGAGATCCAAATCACAGATTTTGAAAATGCAGCTTTTGCAACATTTATTTCATTATTGGGATCTGTCCTATTGAAAAATTCAGATGTCTATAATTTATATTTACCAATCTCTAAAATTGAACAAAATATGAAGTTTGCTCATCATAGAGATTCTGTCATCAATGATAAATTTTTCTTCAAGGAAAATTTACAAACTGAAGCTTTTGATACATATTCAATTGATAGAATTTTCAATGGAGATGAACAAGATGATGGGTTTGTTGGTCTTATCCCATTGGTTAAACAACATTTAAAACAATACTTTGGTGTCAGTTTAAGTGAAAACGATCCAGAAACTTCAAGATTGTATTATTACTTGGAATTGATTTCCAAAAGAGCATCAGGTGAAATACCAACCGCTGCTAAATTCATTAGAAATTTCGTTTTGAAACATCCAGATTATAAGCAAGATTCAAAAGTTAACGAACTCATCAATTATGAACTATTACAAGTTGTTTCAAAGATTAGTAAATATGAAAATGATGGTGGTGTTCTAGTGGAATTTTTCGGTGAGGAAATTGCAAATTATTTGAAACTGAATAAACTTGATGATGATATCTAGTTATACGTTTGAAAGCCTTGTGAAATCACAGGTAATTTGTAAGAATTGATCTCCAATTCACATGATAGAATAACTATTTTTTTTAATTTATATATATAGAGAATCATAATGCATTATTATAATATCGTTTCCCACTACATGTATAGCTTTAAAAGCTTCAACCATTATTAACTCATGAAAAATCCGTTGAGGACATTATTATATATATATTGTAATTCTAAATATGATGACCATAACCTTTTGTATAATTTTTTTTGTAAAACCCAAAATCGTGATAAATATAAAAAAAGTAAATCATTTAACCCCAATAAAAAGCATGACATATGTATATGTGATCTTTTAAAATATATAAAAAAAAAAAGACTGGAATGATTGGATATGCAGTTGATGCATTATCCCTTGTATAAATTATTAAATGAGATTGATTGAAACGTTATGGACATTAATGAATTGAAATAAAAAGACACAAATAT
Organism: Hansenula sydowiorum; assembly: GCA_030574735.1. Classification (NCBI taxonomy): domain Eukaryota; kingdom Fungi; phylum Ascomycota; class Saccharomycetes; order Phaffomycetales; family Wickerhamomycetaceae; genus Hansenula; species Hansenula sydowiorum. The sequence goes on from JAJMFN010000325.1 coordinate 17,008, forward strand.
CCCTTTCATCTATTCAAAGTTCTCCAAATCAAGGATTGAACAGTTGAAAGAAAACATTGCGCTTAATAACGGTAATGATCAGCTTTGAATGGACCATGAACTGGAACACCCAAGTATTCTGATTGAACATCGGTCAAAGTGGTTAATTTGACACCTAAATGTTTCAAATGGTATTTAGCAACGGCTTCATCCAAAACTTTTGGTAAAACAGCAACGGTACCTTTAGCGAATGGACCGGATTTACTGAATTCAACATGTTTTGATCTGAAAGCTTCATCTTTAGCTGTGAATAAGGCAATTTGAGCTAAAACTTGGTTGGAGAATGAACATGACATAACAAATGATGAATGACCAGTGGCACAACCCAAGTTAACTAATCTACCTTCAGCTAATAAGATGACATGACGACCATTTTTCAATAAATAACGATCAACTTGTGGTTTGATGTTGACAACATCAACAGCACTGGCTTTTAATGAGGCAACATCAATTTCAATATCAAAATGACCAATGTTTGAAACAATGGCATCTTCTGGCATTTGATCGAAATGTTTTTGAGTGATAATATCTCTACAACCAGTGGTGGTGACAAAGACTTGACCGATTGAAGCAACATCATCTAATGGAGCAACTTGGTAACCTTCAACAGCAGCTTGTAAGGCATTGATTGGATCAATCTCGGAAACAATAACACGAGCACCCATACCTCTCAAAGCCATGGCACAACCTTTACCAACATCACCAAACCCAGCAACAACGGCAACTTTACCAGCCAACATAACATCAGTGGCACGTTTGATACCATCAATCAAAGATTCTCTACAACCGTACAAGTTGTCAAATTTTGATTTGGTAACAGAGTCGTTAACGTTGATGGCTGGAACTTTCAAAGTTTGATCTCTAACCATCTTGTATAAATGATGAACACCAGTAGTGGTTTCTTCAGATAAACCAAAACAGTCATCCAACATTTCTGGGTATTTTTCATGAACCAATGAGGTCAAATCACCACCGTCATCCAAAATCAAGTTCAATTTCTTACCATCTTTGAATGAGAACAATTGTTGTTCGATACACCACAAATATTCTTCATCGGTTTCACCTTTCCAAGCGAAAACTGGAACACCAGCAGCGGCAATGGCAGCAGCAGCATGATCTTGAGTGGAGAAGATGTTACATGATGACCAAGTGACTTCGGCACCTAGGGCAACCAAAGTTTCAATCAAAACAGCAGTTTGAATGGTCATGTGTAAACAACCAGCGATTCTAGCACCTTTCAATGGTTGTTCTTCACCATAGATTCTTCTGATTTCCATCAAACCTGGCATTTCATTTTCGGATAATTCGATATCTTTTCTACCAAAGGCAGCAAGGGAGATATCAGCAACCTTGTAGTTGACAGCTGGAGCAGACATTGTTGGATGTGTTTTAATTGTTCAATTGACGAGTGAGAAACTTCGTTGTTGATGAAGAAGTGATACACTCGTCAAAGAGAAACGTTTTCCCAAAATTTTTTTTTATACGAAAATTTTGAACATGTGAAAAATATTCGGCAAAGATCGCATTCGCGGAAACGGTGTTTTTACCCGGAAATACAAGCCCATACTACAATATCTAATATTAGTAACATTAACATTTATATTAACTTATTAGTAACTAGTATAGACATGTTGGTATCTAATTCACTAAAAACACAGGTAAACAGAAGCAAAAGTTCATCTAACAGATATTTATATATATACTATACTGTGAAGTGGGTGTAAAAGTAAGGGTATTCAAGCTTGAGCAGCTTGTGGTGTGAAATTATCTTCATATTCTTCAACTGCTTCACCATTATCTCTGTTGTTCAGATACTCTTGTGCAGCAGCATTCTTTGTAACAAGTTCCACGATTCTTCTAACTTTTGGTAAGTTCAACCATGCAGGGACATACGCCTCAACTCTGGAGAATGGTCTCAAATCAGTAGATCTAAATGGATCTTTGAAAGAACCATCTTTAGTCACTGGTTCAAAGAAATCATCTGAACTTGATCCCTGGGTCTTGACTCTTTCGGCGACGGCATTCAACACTTTTTCGTCTAATGGGGCTTCATAATCAGCGACAAAATATTGGGATAATAATTTTTGCACTTGAACAGGTTTCAAAGCATAACAGATTTCAAAAATAATTTCGATATCTTCAACTGAACCTTTTCTTAGTTGTAACAATTTAGCAGCTTGTAACAAATGAATTAAATAATTGGAAGCATCTGGAATTTCATGGCTCTTACACCATTCTTCAATTCTAGTGACATTGTAATTCAATTGTAAACCACGTTTCCACGATAAATAGTTACGTTTCATGATCAGATCATTGAAACAAACAGCGTCGATATATCTCAAGATCTCAATAATCACCTCATTCATAACTTCCGGTTCAATATAATAAGTCTTCATAGCCCAATAAACATTGTTGAAGAAACTCAAAATATCATCCATCTTGTATTGATTGTTTTGGGAAAACATCTTGGAAAATAATGGAGCAGATTCTGTTGTCATGAACCCTGGTAACGATTGTGATAGCACAACAGCAGAGATCACCTTTTTCTCTAGATCTTTTTCCATCTTTCTCATCCACATGTTATAGATGTTATAAGATAATGAATCAAAATCTTCTTTAACAACGGCAACTAATTTCAAATATTCTTGATATTCTTCTTCACCCATTTCACTCGATATTGTTTCATTCTCTAGTATTGTTTGTTCGGCATAAGAAACGAAAGAGTATAATTCGTGTGTGTTCGATAACCAGAAGGCCCCATGAGGAATGATATCGTCATCTTTCAAACCATGAACAACACTTTGAATTTGTCCCAGAACTTCACCCAAAAACTCTTCAGATTCTTTAGTTAAACCAAGTCTCCACATATCACTTAAGATAATGATCATGATTCTAGCTGGGAATAAAACTTCCTTTTTGGTTAATTCAGCCATAACACCGGCCATTGGAATCTTCAGATTTTTCAACAAACCTGATACGATTTCGGAATGTAACGTTTTAGAATCTTGAAGTAACGCATATAGTTCATTTGTAATTGCAGATAAGGAGCTCAAAGTAGATTCAGCATCATCTTCTTGATTGGTGATCGGTATAACAGAAACTGGTTTCGGACTATAGTTGTTACTTTCATCATCGTGATATGGTGATTGTTGACTGAAGCGTCTTGATCTCTTTGGAGTGGTGTTATTACCCATTGATCTCGACGAGTTTGGAGCATGACGACCAGATGCAACTTGTTTAGTCAAGACATCTAACTCATTTTTCAAAGTGGAAATTTGTTTTTTCAAGTCATCTTCATTAGTATCACGCTTGGATAATTCCTCTTTAGCATGATTTAATTGTTCGATAGTTTCTTTAACTTCATTCTTTAGCTGAGTTTGTAATGCTGTTAGTTCTTTGATCTTTTCAGTAGCTTGTTCCAAATCAGCCTTTGATTTGATCAAATCGCCATTGAGACTTTCAAGTTCTTTTGAGTGACTATCAGCTTGTTCAGTGAATTTTTGTTGATGGCCCAATTCTCTAGTCTTGAACTCTTCATGAGTCTTATGGGAATCTTCCAAAGTTTTCCTCAAAGATTCCAACTCAGCGGTGAGTGATTTATTCTCTTTCACTTTAGTTGTCAATGAAGTTGTTAATTCGATAACTTTATTTTCCAATTTATAACTTGCTTCTTTCAATTTGTTAACAGATTTGGCGTCAGCTTTTAATTGTTTCAATTGGATCTTAGCCAATTTACCTCTATGAGCAGATTGTGTAACAACAGCAGCTCTTTTCAATTTGTTATATTCTGATCTTTGTTTGAACGTTCTCAAGCTTCTTTGAATAGTAATAGCATGGTTAATCTTTTGAGTTTCCAAGAATCTGATTCTAGCTTGTTTAGCACGGATCAAACTTTGTAAGGCAACAACAGCAGATGAAGCACTTGTGTATCTCTTACGAGCAATGTAACCTCTGATCAAAGATTGAATACTTGTAGCTGCATTGTATTCAATTTCTTTCTTTACCCTTGTTCTTGTGCTGAAGGCAACTAATAATGATTGTAATTTGATGATTGATTCTCTAGTTTCCAAATATTTGCGACGATAGAAAACTTTTCTTATGTTCTTTTGGATCAGAGTAGCAGAGTTGTGTAATTTATCAGTTCTCAATTTTTCCAGATGGGCTAACATACCAGCCTTGAAGAAAATCTTAGTCAAACCTAACTGATATTTCTCTTCTTTATCAACGGTTTTTTTCAAAATGGAGTCACAAATTTGGCGAACAGTATCACTGTCAGCAGTACCTGATAAGATACTTTCGAATTCATTTGATTTCAATAGAACATGATATCTACTACCAAATTCTTCATAAGTCCATCTTGATGGGAACCCTGCACAAGAAATCTTAATAGTTTCTAAAACACCACAAGCTCTCAATTGGGACAAAACCATCAATGGATCGAATTTCCAAGCAGCTTTCTCTTCATTTGGTTTAATACAACGAATATAATGAACGTTCGTAGAGTTGATTGTGGACATTAATTCAATCAATGAGTTTTTGAACATAGAGCCTAAGGTTGGTTTTCTATTAACAGTTCTTGCACCTGGTTTCTTAGCAGCAGCTTCTTCCTTCTCTTTGGATGCAGCTTCGGCAATCTTATCCAGATTATCCAAAATTTCAATCAATAGCTCATTCTTTGAAGATTTCAACACTTCTAAATGGCCATCTGATACAGTATCTCTATTTTTTTCAATGAAGCCTTCGATATCGTAAGTGACATCCAGAGCATAATGGGCCACAATAAACTTAGTTTGGCCAAATCTTGGTTTCTTGAATGTCTTATTGGTTGGTGGTTTATCTAACGTTTGATAAAGTTTAGTGACCCAACTTTCATCGTTACCAGCTGGTAATCTGGATTCTTCATCCAATAATGACAATATACCCAACTTCTTTTCAATCAAATCAATACATGGTTGATTGTCACTAAATTCGATGAAAGACCATTCGATTTTTTCGTTAACATATTCTTCTTGTTCTAGTTTGAAAACGTGTTGATTGAATTCTTGTTGTAGTTTTTCATTGGCATAGTTGATACAGAATTGTTCAAATGAATTTTTTTCAAAATGTTCAAACCCATAGATATCTAAAACACCGATGAAGGTCTTGATATCTTTCGTAACTTCTGGATTACACAGATCAGTGTTAATATAAGTGACTAACCAGTCGAACAAGGCTGAATAAATATATTTGGCAACAGAATCTCTTGCAACTAAGGCTTGTGGATGATTCAAATCAGAGACAATTTTTTCCGAACGGGTGGTTATCTGTTTCTTGGTGACCCATTTAGCAAATTCGTAGGCATCAATACCTAATAATTCAGCAGCTTTGACCAAATTTGGTTCATCAGATGATAAAGAGGCATTGTTTCTCGTGGCCTTGATTTCAATGTTACCAATGTGTAGTAAAGCAGCCAAGATTTTGAAAATGGCAAATTGTGTATTTTTATTGATACCGATCAATGAAAGAGCATCAGTAGTGGCTTTGTATTCCTGCACTTCATCAACATTTTCAATGTGATAATCACCACCTTGGTTCAAATAGTTATAATCTTCAATGGATGTCAATTTCAACTCATTCTTTTCTGCTGATGTCAACCCTTCCATAACTTGGTAAAAGATATGGTAGTTCCGTTCATTTTTAGGTTGGAAAACTAATCTTGAACGTTCCAATAGATAGGTTCTGATTTTGGCACCGATAATGGCAGTTTTATCATTAAACAAAATTTCCAAATATTTACCAAAACGAGACGAGTTGTCATTTCTTGTAGTCTTTGCATTACCAAAGGCTTCCATGATTGGATTGGTAGCTAGAATTTGTTGTTCAACTTCAGACATCTCCACATTGTTGGAATTGCTCCCCAACACGGTGTTATCACTGTTTGTAATTTCCTCCACGGTAGCGAAGTATCTCATAATGTATTTGGCAGACACTGTTTTACCAGCACCGGACTCACCACTCACCACAATGGTTTGATTTTGGTTATCATCTTTCATACATCTATAGGCATCTTCAGCGATGGCAAATAAATGAGGATCTTGTTCGCCTCTTCTTCTACCGGAATATGCTTGAATGATATCTGAAGAATAAAATTGGTCCACTCTTTGGAAAGGATTAGTTGCAATCAACACGATACCTGAATAGGTGTATATATTCAGCTGTGAGTATCTGACTTTAATGGCGTGAAGCACAGCAGGTTCATTTAGGTATGACAAGGATGTTAAATCTTCGGTGGCTTCTAGTATTGGAGGATTCCTCAACAGGGGCAATTTCTCATTGGATTCGTCCAACGAGTCAACCTCCACCTGGACGACATCGTCATTGGCATCTATGCTCAATTCCAACTGGTGCTTGTTGCTCAGCGTTGTGTGTTTTGTCACTTCAGCACCGATCCACCCTTGTGTTTCATCTTTGACCCAGCATCGGCTATAATGAGGTTAGTATTGTGATCTCCCAAACGATCTGGAACTCACAGATCAGAGATTGATCCAGATCAGGGCGCTCTCGCACGACGCAGCACATACGTTCCGACTTCATAGGACGACATCGCGATTGGAGACCAGAGCAGAAGAGTCGTTTGGTAGTTTGGCGCTTGGGCAGGTCTTTGCTCACGGGTAGAAAGCGTTGATGTTTTGTTGTCAAAGTGTTCAGTTTCAGCGATTTTGGTTTTTGTTTTTTGTTTTTTGTTGACGCGTTCGAAAAAAAGAGAATGTGCTGGGCGTACCAGGGGTATAAGCACCGGTGGTGGAAGCACGACTTCAGGTTCTCGGGAATGTGCTACAGAGACTGGTACAGATCAAACGGTGGGTTAGAGTGTCCTATACGGGTGGCAGCTATTGGGCATCAGGCTGGTGCTGCACCACTTGCTCGTCGCTGGAAGAGTCCGAGTCCGGCTGGTGCTCGACAATATCCCCAGTCTTTTCCTCTTGGGTATCTTCAACAACAGTGGAGCTAGCACTAGAGCTAGCAGTGCTGATTTCTGCTTCAACAATCGAATCATAGATAGTGTTTGTGCCAACCTCGTCCTCGATATCGATTTGCTCACCAGCTGCAGCTTCCACAGCACCAGCTAAATCTTCTTCATCTTTAACTTCTAAAGTGGTTTCACGTTCAGCTTGTGCATATGATCTAACAGGAACGTCAACTTTTGGTGTCTCGGTAGATTCCTCAGATTCTTCAGACATTTGAACAACAGAGCGAACAGGGACATCAACCTTAGCCTTCACGGTGGCTTGGGTTTCTTGAGATAATGGAGTGGTTTCAGTTGGGGCTTCTTCACCAGGAGTTATAATACCATCATCGCCAAGAGTAGCAGTACGGTATTGAAGTTTGGTTTGAGTGAGTTCACCGCCTTCTTCAAGAGCTTGTTCTTGTTCTCTTTCTCTGGCCTCACGGGCTTGAAATGCTAAGTTGGCCTTGGCTCTTGAAATGGCCAACCCTGAACCTGATTCTCTTTCCAATTCTTTCAAGTGGAATCCAACTTGACGAATTTGTTTACTCAACATTTCAAAATCGGCTTTTTTGGCAATCAGTTCTTCTCTTTTTTTGATCAAATGGTTTTTAGCTTTGACATATTCCCTCCAATCGGAAAAAGTTCCGTCATCGGCATCATCATTAACTGCTTGCTTATCAATTTTTTTGAAACTGTTAGAATATGTAGAATACATCATTTTTTTACTGAACTCATTGATGGCAACTTCTGCAAACTCTTCAAAGATATCAACAATTAATTTTTTTTCAACCTCGATTTCTTCTTCTAATTCTCCAACAAATTGTTGTAGTCTGGTGTTGATTGCATCGGCAATGACTTTTAAACTCTCAGCCTTTTCAGCTAATAAATCACGAATTTCCTGTCTTGAAATTTTATGGTCAACAATATTACCAGCTTCATTCAATTCAACTTCTTGACCATTCTCCAAGATTGCAGTGGTGGAATTGATATCCATAATGATTTTCCCAATATACATATAATCCTTTTGAGCAGTAAGACTCAAATTTTGTAATTGTCTTGTAATTTCAGGTTTAATTGTCTCGTTGATTTTATCTGCTTCAACTTGTTTCACTTGTCTATCATAATTGTTGAAAATGTTGTCCACTGTCGTCTCGATGAAATCTCTCCATGCAGTGATTTCATCGGCTAATGATAATGTGATTTCACCTTCATGTTTATCTTTGGTTTGAATATTTTGGTCAGCGACTGGTGCTTCATCATCAGAATCGAACTCAGCTTCAGTTTCGGTTTCAGTTTCGGTTTCAAAAGCAGCTGTGACATCACTTGAAGCTGTGGAAATAGATTCGTCATCATTTGAGAGTTCAGTATCATTTGGAAGCTCGGATTCTGGGGACTCGATGATCTCCTCAGTCTCAACAGATTCTGGGGTAATTTCGGCACTTGGAATCTCATCATCTTTAGCTGTTTGAGTTGCAGTTTCACTGTCAGAAGTAGCAACGGTGGATTTGTCATTGATATTTTTCAAATTGTTCTCACCATACTTTGTAACTTCTTCATAGGCTGATGAAAAGAAAGATTTGGCCGATCTGAAAACCTTATCAACTTGCAACAAGCCATAGTATTTAGCAGCTTGCTCTAGGGCTGCATCAACATAGTTTTTCAAGTGCTGGTTATATAATGGTTGAACAGTTGGGGCAATCTGTTCATTGTAGAATGGTAGCACGTATTTGGAGTGAATTTCAGCTGTGAGATCCTTGATTGAGCGCAATGTGTTGGAGGCATGAATTCTGGCAATAGCTAACAGTTCATGAGTCTTGGAGTAGCTAGTTTTGGAGTAAGGAACGGCTCGCTTATGATAGAAGTCAATGGCTAATGGTCTAGCGATGTGAAATTTCTCCAAAGCAATGATATAAGCTTGACCACCATATTGCACGGATTTGTTGATCCCTAAAACAATATACCTTATTGCCAATGTATTGAAAACTTTGGATTTTTGCTCTGCAATGTTCCAGTAGTGTTCCACATGAGGCCTGTAAACAAGTAATTTGTCAACAATTGATGAATCAAGAACTTTGGAGACCAAATTGTTAACATGGGCAGATAAGTAGACATTGTATTTATCCAGCGCTGTGGATTGAGCCTTGCTGTATGTAGGGGCAATGTATTTCTCGCTGATATCCACGTAGTACGGTTCTAATTTCTCGTGTGTGAAAGTGACATACTCGTTGTAGTATTTGTTCCCCTTGACGTGGCTCCACGATGAGCTAACTTGGTTCTTTATAGGATCGAATTCAGGGGCTGAAAAGTCCACTGTGAAATACACAACATAGGAGAGGAACCCCAGCAGCAGAAGCTTGTTGAACAGGCGGGACATCTCGGTCTTTGGGATCGAATTGACTGGACTGTGATGAAGCAGCTGTGTAGAAATGGTGGAAATTGTGTCTTTTCCTTTGTTTTCGTTGGTGAAATTTGACATGAAAAGTTGACAATGGAGAGCCAAAAGCCGACAAATCAGCACAAAATACACCAAAGTTCGCTTTTTAAGCCAGAATATCCCCTATAATCCTATCCTAAATAGCTACTACCATCTACAAACACCTCCAACACCGCTCCAAAGACCTCCAAAGTGCAATTCCCAGCTTCCATCACCACCGGGTAACGGCCCTCTCCAATTCGCGCCAACAACCTCCATCGTCAATTTAAACCCATTGCAACATCCACAACTGAACGGGAACCTCACGCAGTTCCACCACCAGCAACGGATCACAAAGGACACCAGAAACTCACGGGGAACAATCCAAGAGCGACGTGGCCATTGGAGAAAGCACTAGCACACGCGCACCCTTGACACCAACCCAAGATGTCCTTCTGGCCCTTTGGACAGAATGCAAATTCGGCCCTCAATTTGAACAGGTTGTTGGATGAATACTACTACAAGCGATCAAGCATCAATGAGCACACGCAGTCTGCTGCCCTGGAGCGAAGCACGTCCGCTGGCAACTCCGACCAAGGCTCTGCCCAATTGCAAGGGAACGATGCCAATGGGACGCCAGGACCAAGCAACGAACAGGAGGAAAAAGATAGCATACGGATTGATCGAGAGTTTGTGTATGAGGTTTTGGATGATCCAAGCTTGTTGTCCGAGTTGGGGAGACAGAACAATAAGTTGATTGATTTTATATGCTTTGGCTACATCAATGACGAGGTGGATCAAGACCAGGACCAGGAAATGACAAATGCTGAAGATGATGAGGCTGACGAAGTGGAGACGGTCTCAAAACAACAGCCCCAGGGAACATCCATCTTGGAAATCTTACTAGATATCATACTGGACTCGGTGCAATGGTTCCAAAAAAATGAGCAACAGTTGTACATGCTTTCCGAGAGCCAACTGAACGAAGACGACGAAGCCACTAATGAATTAACCGTCGTGTTTAATAGAATCCATACTGCATCTGAGATTCTCTCTTGCAAAATCTGGTTGATATCAGAAACCCTTGTTGAAGAGCCCAACTTACTAGCGAATCTATGGGGGTTTTTGGAAAACAATTTTGAAACATCATCGCCTTCTATCCCATATTTCAACAAGATCAACGAGCAATTATTAGACTCAAGGCCTGATCAAATGTTGAATTTTATAAGGTCTCAATCAAACCTGGTGGATTTGTTTTTGAAACATATCAATAGCACCATAATAATGGATTTTCTTTTGAAAATCATCACTACTGATAAACCTGATAATCCAACCGGTATTCTTGATTTACTTTCTGAACAGCAATTGATCCCTAAGCTGCTCAATATTCTTTATACTTCACAAGATACTGCAGTCCAATCCTCGTGTGGTGACTTCATCAAGGCTTTGATTGCAATCAGTGCCAACACTTCGATTGATGAACATACAATTGGTCCAAACGTCCTTACAAAAGAACTTGTCTGTGATAAATCCATTGATAGGATTATTGAAATCATATTGCTGAAAGGAAATGGTCTTTCCACAGCAGTGGGGATTATCATTGAAATTATCAGGAAAAACAATTCTGACTACGATACCATTAATTTATTATACACCACAACTGAATCGAACCCGCCAAATAAAAGAGATTCAATATATTTGGGTGGGATGTTGAAGAAATTTTCTCAAAGATTACCAGATTTCAGAGGTATATTACAAGATAAAGCGCTATGTTCAAAAAGAATTGAGAATCAAATCAATGAAAGAATTGAACCTTTAGGTTTCGAAAGATTTAAGATTTGTGAACTAGTTGCAGAATTATTACACTGCTCAAATATCACATTATTAAACAATCATTTAACTGAGAAAATCATTGAAGAACGTGAGAATTTCTTGAAGCAACAAGAATTCAATTTGAAAGATGCATTGAATGAGGAAATTGTTAGTAATAATAACAAACAATCGTCTCCATCGCCTGGTTCTTCTCAATTCAATGGGTTTTCAAGCTTGAATATCGGTGGTACTTCGGAACCATCAGTCGCTTTAAGCTCAGAGCACATCACAATCTCACCACATCCACAACCTGAAGTTGATCCAATGGCTTCAATCACCGAAGAAGAGAGTTCAACAGGTCATCAGCACCAACTACCTCAGCAACAATTCCCAGTGTTGACCAAACGTGAACAATTAAGAGCTAATCCTACAGTGGGTGATTTTTTCAAAATGTTGTTGATTGATTCAGAAGTCATTGTCACAATTATCAATATGTTTATCAAGTTCCCTTGGAATAATTTTTGGCATAATGTTGTTTTCGATATTGTTCAACAAATATTTAATGGAAGATTAGACATTTCTTTCAATCCATACTTGATTGTGGAACTTTTCGATCAATGTGATATCACCAAGTTAATCATCAATGCTTACGATTTATGCATTGATACTGAAAACTCAACAAAAGTGAGATTAGGATATATGGGACATTTGATCTTGATTGCAGAAGAAGTTGTGAAATTTTCCTCAGTTTTCCAAAATTCTAAGTTCAACGATACAGAAGTTGATGAATTGATTTATACCAAATTAATTGATGAAAAATGGATAAATTTCGTCACAAATATTCTTACAGAGACAAGAGAGATGTACAACTGTGTACTGGGTGGGATCAAGGCAAATGAATTTGGTGAAGGTGATTACACGAACCATAATGCAATTGTTCTGGGTAATTCTGAGGAGGAGATCTTGAACCAACCAGTTGACGATCAAGAACAAACCGATGATACGGACGGAGCTACAAACAATGAGATTTTTTATGATACAAAAGAAGATCGAGAAGATGATAAAGAAATGACGTCTTGAAATCTTTGCAGCTCGAAAAGACAACAAACAAACAAACTATACAACAATTACTATTAACAACACAAGACTTGTTCTAACGAATTTTTATGAGTTTACGACGCTTATTGATTACATGTGCATCATTAACAAACACAACAACAACATAACATTATTATATAAACATGAGACTCTTGCTTCCTTCAATGACTGATGATTTCATACATGCGCTACAGTCAGGAATGAGGTTTATTTATAATTATACATATTCCACCATCATCTTAGTTGAGTTTTGTAGTTTATTCTCGTAATGAATGCTACAGTAATATTTTATCTGCCACAGACATCAGCTTAGCACAATACACAACTTTCATAAGCACTTCAAGCTGCAAATAATAGCAGTCATAAACAATTATTGTAAGTGGTCTTAAAGAATTCACTGGACACTTTGCCTTGCTGGTTTGTGACACTATGATAAGAAATCGCGATCAAATTGATAAAGAATCTTTCAATCTTTGTCCACATTCTCTAAAAGCCCAGAATTTGTGGCTTTTGAGCGTAATAAACTACCAGAGACAAAGAACGGGCTAGATGGTTGACGTTCACTTGCTAGTGCTAGTCCATGGGTGAGTACAGGAGTCATTTGATGGGGTTTTCGTGGGAGTTTGCTAACGTTATCGCAACAGATTATGGGGGAACAAAACCCATTTTGACTACATGAGCCAGGAGATCGAGAAGCATCAGCTGGAAGACAAGAGCGATTGCAAACTAGTGGTGTATCGCGCCCATGGGAATGAGGGCTACAAGACGTTGGACGGGATAGACGTGTGTGGGCTCCGTGTGGCTCACGAGATCATGGAGCAGATCAACATCCTCACGAAAGAACACCATACGGTGACAAAGTTCTCCATTGTTGGCTACTCTCTAGGTGGGTTGATCTCTCGCTATGCGATTGGTATATTGTACCATCAGAACTACTTCCAGCTGATCAAACCTGTGAACTTCATCACCTTCTGCACTCCTCATGTCGGGGTCTTGACTCCAGGTTCGAACATTAGTGTCAAGATATTCAACAACTTGATTCCCACATTGTTGTCTCTCTCTGGTAAACAAATGTTTTTGAAAGATCATTCTGGGTCACATGGTGGACCTTTGTTGTCTCTCATGGCCTCAACTTCGTCGGTTTTCTATAAGGCACTAAGCTCATTCAAATATAGAGCATTATATGCCAATGCCATCAACGATAGAAGAACCTCTTGGTGGACTGCTGGAATATCCATGGTGAATCCATTCATGAACGTTGATGAAAATTCAAGCTTAAACGATTTGAACTACAACTATATTAAAGAATTCGATCCGATCATTCTTGATGCTTCTTCTGAAGTGATCATTTCAAATAGGAAAATTCCTCCTCAAGTTGTTGATAATACTGAGACTACAATTTCTAATTTTTGGCAACGTAAATGGAGATGGGTAGTTGTCGCTTTCAACTTGATGTTTTTCGCACCATTGTGGGTGATATGGTTTATCATATCCGGTATAATGGAATCTTTCAAGTCACATCGTCGTATCAACTCATCATTGAGAGAAAACTCTAGTTTTTTCAGCACTTTAACGGAATTTGCCCAACAAGATGATGATTCAAGTTGGAATAGTGACCAGGATGTTGACGATCTGGACTTTTTAACACCGGTAGAGTCTATTCACTCTGCTGATTCGCATTTTGAATTCGAGTTTGATCATAATAAAGTTGGGAATGCATTACATGACCAAGCTGATACTTTAATGGAGAGTGTTTGGGATGCAATCACATCTAAAGATGAGATTGAAGCTGCCAGGATTGCCCAATACAACATTGAGCATTACAGGAAGCTATCCACGGTGGGTGATGACGAACCAGGACCAAATTTCAAAACTACAATTAATGATTTATCATTCTTTGAAAAAGATTCAGAGTATTATAAAATTGAGGTGCTATCACCGTTCATCGTGAGGCTAAATGAAGAGCAACTAACCATCATCAAAAACTTGAATTCCCTTCCCTGGGAGAAATTCCCCCTCTTGATAAGACATACAAAAAGTACACATTCAGCATCTATTGTCCGTGATTTGAAAGATCAAACCTTTTTCGAGGGGAAAGTTGTCATCAAGCATTGGCTACAAAATGTTTTTAAGCTTGACTAACCATGTCAATCCATATAGTCTTATAATACACGGGTCACTTCACAATGATATGGAAATAGTAAAAGTATATGGTTATAGTAGTTATACTGTTTCTGGCCTTACCGAAAATATCTCTTTTTGTTGTGCGCACGCCATTTTATTGGTGGAAGAAAAAATTGTTGAAAATCGAACATTAATTGGTTCTTTATTATGGTATTCAACAGGTTCCAGGTCCATTTCGTCGAGTCTTACAAGATCATTGAGAGATGTCTGAGTTTGCCAAACTGCTGGGGAAGTCCAGGATTTCGGCCATGCCTAAGAGCCTGGGGAAACAGGCTAACATGGCGCCAAAAGCCCAAATTATTGAAACCAGGGCAAATGCTCTTGCAAGAGATGAATGGGGGTTGAAATACTCACTACCATCCAAGATCAAATCACGTTTCATAACGTTTGGTAATCTCGATAACATGGAGCATATGGTTGATTTTGAAACCGGTGCTAATTATCATTGGAAAAGAAAAAGATTTGAAGAAACAGGATTAGTCTTGGGTTATGAAACACCAAGAGAGAATCCTTTATTTTTCGATACTTCAAAAGATACACAAAGATATATAACATTGGGTTCGATTTATGGCCTTGAGAAAAAACCATCTTCAGGTAAATCGAAAAGAATAGTTAAAGAAGTTAGTGGGATTAGAGAAGAATTCAAAAACTATGTATTGAACAAAGACCCAATTGCACTAAAGCATAAAAATTTCACACCAAATGATTTATCTTCATTAGCCGTGGAATTCTTATCAAATAAAGAAAAACGTTCTCCTGTTGATACGCCAGGTAAATTATTTGGTAAGAATAAAAACAACAATGTCCAAGGTACTGCTGGGTTATCATATGCCTTAAAAGGCCGTCTAACAAACACTCCAAATGGTGTTCAACAGAAATTTGTCGGTTCAGGTCGTTTCACAAATAATAGTGTTGTTACAAGTGGGAGAGTCGTTGCTTATGGTGGGTTCTTGGCTGAAGTTTCAAACACTTCATCTAATTTACAATATAATAAAACACAAACTGAAGGTAGAGTTTCAAGAGAAGTTGTTGTTCCATTCACTGCTGAAAAAGCCACTTTAAGTCCTGAAGGTCATGTCACCATCAAGACCGATGTTATCAATAAGAATGCCAGAAACACTATCAGTGATGCCGATTTTGTGAGAACTCAAAATAAAAATGTTAGAGAAAAACAATTGGCTACTAAACGTAAATCTGAAAATGTTCAAGATTTGTTGAGTTTGATTAGACAAAGTTCAAGATAGGAGCTGAGGGGTGTTGTTTGTACTGTACATAGGAGTCATGAATAAAAAATTCTATATATTATAAGTTATTTTAACCTGTACAAGAAAATCTGCAATATACTATCTATAGTGAGGTGGGGGGGTGAATATCATAAATTAAAACAACACACCTTTAGTTGATGGGACTTCGTTAGTACCATTACTAGAGATGGATTCTTTGATGGCAATAGCCAAGGCTTTGAAAGCTGATTCTGCTCTATGATGATCGTTGAATCCTCGTATACAATCAACATGTAATGTAATATGCGCAGCACCTGCAAAACTTTCCAAAAAATGAGGAATCATTTCACAAGATAAATCACCAATTTTTTCTCTTTTCAACCCTAGTTCAATAACGGCAAAAGGTCTATTGGAAAGATCCACCACAGCTCTACTTAAAGCCTCGTCTAATGGTGCAAACCCTGAACCAAATCTCTTCACACCTCTAACCTGGCCTAAGGCATCTTTAAAAGCCATACCTAATGCAATACCAACATCTTCAGTAGTATGATGATCATCAATGTGTAAATCACCAATACATTCCACAATCAGAGACCAGCCACCATGTTTGGCGAGCGCATGGATCATATGGTCCAAAAACCCAACACCGGTGTTTATAGAGATCACTTGAGATGACGTTGATTGAGTGGCATCATAGGAAACATCTTTCAATATTGATTTCTCGATGGTTACTGGCCCACCGTGCAACGAGACTGCTATTTGAATCTTGGTCTCATTCGTGATACGACTGATGAAAGCCTTTCTCTCTGGGTGTCCGCTACTCTGAGCCATTATCTATCTATCTTCCGTCTCAACTACAGAACTTCTCATAAAGATGAAGCGATGACTGATAACTCGATGATAAAGAAAAGATCAAAGTGGGTCGGATCTCGACCATTGAAAAAGCAGGCGCTTTCACGTGCATCTCTTAAATCCGAGGGTGAAAAACTTCATGGTTTTGACATATAAATTTATCATTTTCAGTAGAATCTCTTAAATTTTGGGATCTTGAAAGAAGGTGAGACGATTCATTATGATTGGGGCCAGAAGATTCAGTACCTCTGTTGCACAACTACGGAGAATTTTGCCCGCTGTCAATGTTAACAATGCAGAGAGTTCAAAGGCACAAAAGTTTGAGAAGAACTTCCCAATAAATAAAAGAGTTAAAGCTTGGGAGAAAACTGGTGAAGATAAAGAAACCTATTTCAAGAGGAAACATGCTCACACGCATGCCAAAGAAAAGAAATACGAGGCCGAGCGTCAAGCTAAACGTGGTGCTGATTACGATGATAAGAAAAATATAAGGAGCTCATCGTTTGGTGATGGAAAATTTGGTGATCGTGAAGGGTTTAATAAAGACAAGAGATCATTTGATCGAGAATCCAAACCATCTCGTAAGAGTTACAATAGAGATGATAACGCATCAAGTCGTGATGATAATCCATATCGTCAAGAATCAAGATTTGGTGAAAGAAAAGATTTTAGTAGGGATTCATTCCGTCAAGGATCAAGATTTGGAGAAAAAAGAGGTTTTGGTAGAGACTCATATCGTCAAGGATCAAGAAATGGAGATAGAAGGGATTTTGGTCGTGAGAATAGAGATTCATATCGGTCAGATCGTTTTGAACGTTCAGATCGTTTCGAACGTCCTGAAAAATTCAAAAGAGACGCCTATAGTGGGATCAGACCATCCCCATTATCAGAATATCTTTATGGGTCATCACCGGTCCTTGCAGCATTAGAAGCCAAGAAGAGGAAAGAATTCAGTCGTTTAATCGTTCTCAATGCTAAAGATGAAGATCAAAATATTCTTGAAATGGCTAAGACGCAAAACATTCCAGTTACTAATGCTAGAGACAAAAATGAACTAAACATTTTGTCTAATAATGGTGTGCATAATGGGTTTGTATTGGAAACTAAACCAATGGTTCCAACAATGATCCATCATTTGGGTGATGTTAATAAAGAAAATGGTGAATATGTGATTGAAGAGGACTTCCTTGGTGAAACCGTGACAAAGAAAGCCATTTCGGCAAACCCATTCCCATTGGGTGTCTATCTAGATGAGATTAGTGATCCACATAATATTGGTGCCATCATTAGATCTGCACATTTCCTTGGTGCAGACTTCATTGTTATGTCAAGTAAGAACTGTGCACCATTATCACCAATCGTGGCCAAGACTTCTGTTGGTGCCCTGGAGTTCATACCAATTTATAGTTGTGCCCAACCTTTACAATTTTTGGAGAGATCCAAAAATCATAATTGGAAAATCGTCACCACAGGTAATGCTTCTCATGACACTGATTCCAAGATTAATAAGACTTTGAACGAGAAATCTATTCATTTCAACGAAATCAATCAACTGATTCATAAGTCTCCTATCTTGTTGGTGTTGGGTTCTGAAGGGGAAGGGATCAGAACCACCATGAAATTAAGAAGTGATCATATTGTGGAGATTGATAGCAGTCCAACTTGTAACGCACTAGTTGATAGTTTGAACGTTAGTGTTGCCTCGGCATTATTGATTCAAAAGATCTTGGACTATTATGTTTAGCCTTATATATCCTATAAATGACTTGTAAATATTAATATATTCCTGTATTTTCCACCTTGTTACCGCATTGGGCAGTCAAGCGAGTCTTTCTGTCAAAATTAAAGTTTCGGTGCAAAGAAGGAAAAGATTCAACGGAACTTCACAAGACTCATTAAATTTAACAAGATTTTAATGCTCTTTTGTTTAGTTTATAAAGATGAATTAGTGGCGCATAATAACCATGATTGACTCAGTATCTCGCAACAATCTCAAAGACGCCTTCAACGACACCGGTGCGCTCAGTGCCCATGAGATGTTCACCCCCATATCACCGAGAGGCCTCAAACAGACAAACCACATCGGATTGGATATAGGAGGAACGTTGACCAAGATTGTTTACACCATGGATAATCGAGTTGTCTTGGAGAAGTTTGCCACGGGGAGTATAGAGGAGATTTTCAAGTTTTTGGAAAAACTTGTTGTGATGGATGAATACGAATTTGAATTTATTGTCACCACAGGAGGTGGATCTTATAAATTTTATGATCGATTAACCACAATTTTTTACGAAAGATATGGGATCTACATTGTGAAGAAAGACGAAATGGAATGCTTGATACATGGGTTGAACTTCCTCATTAAGGATATCCCCAACGAGGTTTTCATCATGGAACATCAAACAGAGAAAATCAACTATATCAAGGATTGTAATGTCAAATATCCATATTTGTTGGTTAATATTGGATCTGGTGTTTCCATGATTAAAGTGGATGGTCCCAATGGTAATTTTGAAAGAATTGGGGGAAGTTCCATCGGAGGAGGGACGCTATGGGGGTTATTATCCCTCATGACGGACGTTGATGATTACGACTCGATGTTGGAATTATCCGAGAGTGGAGATAATAAGAATGTTGATATGTTGGTGGGGGATATTTATGGGACTGATTATAACAAGATTGGGTTGAAAAGCTCCACTATTGCATCCTCTTTTGGGAAGGTGTTTAACAAAGTGCAGGGGAAGCGCAATAAGAATGAACAAGTCGAACATGCTGATGTTATAAAGAGTTTGGTTTATTCGATAAGTAATAACATTGGACAGATTAGTTATCTACAAGCCAATATTCATAACGTTGAAAGTGTTTTCTTTGGTGGGTCATATATTAATGGACATCATTTAATAATTAAAACTCTGAGTTATGCTATAAATTTCTGGTCCAAAGGTGAGATGCAAGCTCATTTCCTCAAGCATGATGGATACATTGGGGCCATTGGGTCGTTCCTGATGACACCGGAGGATGGGGACGTGGATGCTGGGAAGATAGAGGAAGCTACGAGGGAGTGGCTGGATGTCAAGGCGGATACTGAGGTCTTTGAGTAGAGTTATTTGTACTATACTATTTATACTATACTATTTATACTATACTACTACTCGTAGTTATAAGTGGTCGGAATAAAAATAGGTCCACACGTGACTTGCTCTTCCGACATCCGACCGGTGCTGTCTGGGTTCGCGAAAAGCGAACGAAAGGCCAGTTGAAAGAGCTGGAGATTGTGATGAAGAGAGGAAAGTGGACGGTTGTTGGAGACGGGGATTGGGGCGATTGTGCGTTTTGCTAGTGGTGGTGTGGTTATAGCGCACATTTTAGAGGAATTAGTTGGAGAGTCGTAGCGGTAGTGTTGTAGGCAGAGACTGTGTGTAGCATCGGCTTCTCGTCAAAGCAGAGTGCGAGTTGAAATTGGACAACACTGGCAACTGGGAAACACCAGAACCAACAGACAACGAGCACTACGCCGTGGCCAGTGAAAGACAGGACCCACCAGTGGAACCGGGTGGGACTCTTGAAGAACACCTTGTAGAACACATCGTAGCCACCACCTACTGGCACACTAAGAGCACACGGGGGCCTGCCACCAACAAATCTTCAACAAAACATCACCAATTCTTTAAACTCGTTGAATTTTCACAGCTCCAAGAATTCAATTTGTTCGGTGTGAAGTTGAACGTGAGCGAGAATCCACAACGAAAATTTTGTAAAGACAAAGAGCTCCCTTCCAACTCTCCCACAAAGAGCAGTCAAGAAGCGCAAACACAACACCCTTCTTGCAACGTTTTAAAGAGACTGTGCTCTTGATCCTCCACCAATGTCTGATCTCGAGAACGGCTCACTGGCCTCAGATTCCAAAGAGCTCTTGCCCAACCCTCAGCAAGCCGCCAATGGCGACTCCCAAGGACAGGTAAGCACCAATTGCCCCCCTCTGTCGACTGATAGCAGCATACTAACGCCTTTCTAAACAGAGATCAATGGCCATTTCCTCTATACTGTCGTCTCCTCCAGCTCAGCATTACCAAGATGACCACGCTGCTACTGATGTTCAAAGTGATCCGAGTTTGGTGAAGGAAACTGCTCAACAACAACAACAGAACCCGCTTGAACCTCATCACCATGATGAAATCATCTTACCTAGTGAACTAATAGAAGAGCTCAAGCTGGCAAATCAGGCAAAATATCTACACGAGAAGAACTCATATTTAGATCGTCTAAGGGCAAAATTGGCTCATATAGCCACCCTGGACATCCTGTCATTGAAGGCAAACAACTGGGATTACCTCAACACTGAAGAATTAGAATTCCTAGACAAATCATCTACTGAAAAATTAGAATTAAGAAGGATGTTTAAACAACTATCACAGTTGGAATTTTTCAAAAAAGAGGCTTCTAAAAAGAAGAAATCAACAGCTTCCAAATCTTCAAACAATCAATCAGCAGCCAACAACGATGATGAAGCTCTTGATTCCAATGACAAATCAGCACATCCTTCAGCAGCTACAGTACCAAAGAAAAGAGGCAAAGGCAAAGGTAGAAAACAGTCGATATCTCAACCACCAGACACTCCAGAGTCCGAAGGATCACGTCGCCGTGGTGGTAAAAAGAGAAAGAACTCGGATGCTTCAATAGCGCCATCCGCAATAGAACA
This sequence comes from Hansenula sydowiorum, assembly GCA_030574735.1. Classification (NCBI taxonomy): domain Eukaryota; kingdom Fungi; phylum Ascomycota; class Saccharomycetes; order Phaffomycetales; family Wickerhamomycetaceae; genus Hansenula; species Hansenula sydowiorum. Next base: position 38,316 of record JAJMFN010000325.1, read on the forward strand.
GAAACCAATCTCACTGAAACTCAAGTTCTCCAAGCCTACTAACGGCAGTGGACTGGTTAACATAGCGCCTGCTCCGAATGATGAGAATGGTGATGACGATGATGACAATGAAAACAAGAGAAGAAAACTCGGTGGGAATAGGAAAAGAGCCGCCAAATCAAGTGCTGAGCTCAAGATTGAAACTTCGTTTGCGAAGGATAATGATAAATCCAAGAAAGGTGGCGCTTCCACCGTTGCCGCTTCTGCCTCTCCTGATGCTAATGCTAAAAAACCTACAACTACACAACAGCCAGCTGCTCCAAAGCAAGATCCAAAAGAACTGAGAGCTATCAAGAGACAATACGATAATACCTATTTCACCATATGGAAGGATTTATCAAGAAAAGATGCTCCAAAAGTTCATAGATTGATCCAACAAGCAACACAAACCAAATTGATCAATCTAAGGAAAACATCTATTCTATGTGCAAGGGAATCCAAGAAATGGCAAGTTCGTACAAATAAATCTCAAAAAGATTTACAGGCCAAGGCTAGAAGAGGTATGAGAGAAATGTTCAATTTCTGGAAACGTAATGAAAGAGAAGAACGTGAATTAAGAAAGAAGGCTGAAAAGGAAGCTTTGGATAAGGCGAAAAAAGAAGAAGAAGAAAGAGAAAGTAGAAGACAAGCTAGAAAATTGAATTTCTTGATCACTCAAACAGAATTATACTCTCATTTCATTGGTCGTAAGATCAAAACTGATGAAATTGAAGGAACAATGTCTGCCTCAGGTGCTCCAAAACATGACCCACATAAGGATGTTGAAGTCCCAACAGATGCTAAAAGAACCGAGTTGAGTGCTTTGGATTTCGACTCTGATAATGAAGAAGAAATCGCCAAAGCCGCTGCTGCAAATGCCCAAAGTGCCCTTATGGATGCTAAAGAACGTGCGGAAGCTTTCAATACAAGAGGTCAACAACAACAGGGCCAAGGTGACTTGAAAGAAGTTAGTATTGATGATGATGATTTGAATTTCCAAAATCCAACCTCTTTGGGTGATATTACTATTGAACAACCAAAATTATTAAGCTGTACATTGAAAGAATATCAAGTTAAAGGTTTGAATTGGTTAGCTAATCTATATGATCAAGGTATCAATGGTATTTTAGCAGATGAAATGGGTCTTGGTAAAACTGTTCAATCAATTTCTGTCTTGGCTTATCTAGCAGAGACTCATAACATTTGGGGTCCTTACCTTGTTGTTTCACCTGCATCAACTTTACATAATTGGCAACAAGAAATTGCCAAGTTTGTTCCAGATTTCAAAGTTTTACCATATTGGGGGAATGCCAAAGATCGTAAAATTTTGAGAAAATTTTGGGATAGGAAACAAGTTACTTATACCAAGGATTCTCCATTTCATGTGTTGGTGACTTCTTATCAATTAATTGTTGCTGATATTCAATATTTTCAAAGAATCAAATGGCAGTATATGATTTTGGATGAAGCTCAAGCCATCAAATCTTCGCAATCTTCAAGATGGAAATCATTACTAGGTTTACAATGTCGTAACAGATTGTTATTAACCGGTACTCCAATTCAAAACTCTATGCAAGAATTATGGGCTTTGTTACATTTCATCATGCCTTCATTATTTGATAATCATGAAGAATTTAGTGAATGGTTTTCCAAAGATATTGAAAGTCATGCTCAATCAAATACTCAACTAAATGAACAACAATTACGTCGTTTACATGTTATCTTGAAACCATTCATGTTGCGTCGTATCAAGAAAAATGTTCAATCTGAATTGGGTGATAAGATTGAAGTTGACGTCTATTGTAATTTGACCAATAGACAACAAAAATTATACAAGATGCTTAGATCACAAATTTCTCTTATGGATTTGATTGAAAAGGCAACTTCTGGTTCTGATGACTCTAATCAATCGTTGATTAATTTGGTTATGCAGTTTAGAAAAGTTTGTAATCATCCAGATTTATTTGAAAGAGATGATGTCAAAAGTTCATTTGCATTTGCACAATTTGCCGAAACTGGTTCATTCTTGAGAGAAACAAACCAATTAGAATACAATTATTCTACAAAGAATCGATTGGAATATCATTTGCCAAAACAAATTTATAACGATTTATTATTACCAAATGAAAATAATCAAGTTGATACTCGTGACCATGCCTTGAACCACTTAATGAACATTTGGAATCCACAATACATTTATGAGAATTCCAAAGATGATGACGCTTTTAGTTGGTTGAGATTTGTTGATCAATCACCAAATGAAGTTAGTAAAATTGCAAAGCAAAATATCATTGAATCTGCTATTGATATGAAAAAATATGAAGATCAAGATGATATTTATGAAAATTCATTACAATCCAAATTCTTGTTGATTAATGAAAATTCACAAAGGGATATTTATAATGATTTGAAAAACACCTCTAGTGCTGAACTACTGGATGTTCGGAAACAAGTGTATCATGATTCGTATTTGAACGTTTATGATGCCACTATACAACCAGCTGCATGTGCACCACCTGTTGATTTGGTGTGTAATGATAAATCATTCATTGATCACAAAAATGATGAATTATTCAATCCAAAAATTAGAAAAGCATTGGCTCCTTTACCATTAGATGAGCAATTATATTATTTACAAAATAACACTCCATTATCACAGTTCCCAAGAGCTGAAATGTTGCCACCCGCATTAAACAATAAAGTTGGTTATTCATCAATCACAATGCCTTCAATGAATAGATTTATCACGGATTCTGCTAAATTGGCTAAATTGGATCAATTGTTGGTTGATTTAAAGAAGAATGATCATAGAGTTTTAATTTATTTCCAAATGACCAAAATGATGGATTTAATGGAGGAATATTTAACTTATAGGCAATATAAATATATTAGATTGGATGGTTCTTCTAAATTGGATGATCGTCGTGATTTGGTCAATGATTGGCAAACAAGACCGGAAATTTTTGTTTTCTTATTATCAACAAGAGCCGGTGGGTTGGGTATCAATTTAACTGCTGCTGATACTGTTGTTTTTTACGATTCAGATTGGAATCCAACCATTGATTCACAAGCTATGGATAGAGCTCATAGATTAGGTCAAACTCGTCAAGTTACGGTTTATAGATTACTTGTTAGAGGTACCATTGAAGAAAGAATGAGAGATCGTGCTAAGCAGAAAGAACACGTTCAACAAGTTGTTATGGAAGGTAAAGCAACCGAACAACAACCTGTTGGATTTCAAAAACCTTCGAGAGAAGTTGCCTTTTGGTTATTGGATGATGATGAAGCTGCTGATGCTGTTTTGAAAGGTAAACAACTAGAGGAAGAAAAGAAAGCCAAGAAAAAACAATCAAGAATTCAAGAACTAAACAACAAAAAGGGTAATAATAAAAAGGTAAATTTGGAAGATATGTATCATGAAGGCGAAGGAAATTTTGATGATGGATCAAATCAAAATCCAACAAGGGTTGCAACACCAATTGGCAAATAAAGAATATATCAATCAATCAAAGATTAAGCTAACGAATTTGAGAGACTTAAAGGCAGCATGTTGTGTTATAAAGTTTGTACTTGTTTTACTATGTTATTATTAAACGTTCTGGACATTTTTTTGCTGTGAGTTATCGTAGTCTACCTCCTATAATACTATTCAACACCATATTAATTTACTGCTGATATCGGAAAGTTAATCATATCAAGTATCTCACTTACCACATTCTTGTGTATTTTTTGGTATTTATGTAGCTTGATTAACAAAGTGTTTATAATTTGGTCGTAAACACAGCCCATCATCTGATATTTCATCCAAAAGAAGGCCGAAGTGACGACGGATATCGGGCCAGTAACTTAGTAGTTATATTATTGATATGGACACTACTTTAAGCATTCACATTATTGATATGGACACTATTAGCATACATTTCTATTATTGATACAGACACTCTGGAAAGCAGATATCTGTTTGATATGGACACCACAGCTTAACTATAAGATCTAACAGTTTTAAAGCCGAATTTGAATAGATCAAGCAAGAGCACAATGAGAAACAGTCATGTCTTCAGCTGAAAGATTCAGCGAGGTGAGGGATTTCCAGCCGGAAATAGCTTGAGATCATACATGTAATAAATTAATATTAAAAGTTACTGAATTATGTATGATTTATACAGTACAGCTCGCTAATTATCAATGAAGTAGGAAAAAAAAATACACGATATAATATAGATGCTGAGGTAGCCATCGACAACCTCTCTCTTATAGGAGTTACACGAGACACAATCTTAAATTTTAGAGTACATCCTTGAGTATGTTGGATCAAAGTCTTGTCATGTTTGTAAAAATCTTGCAATATTTTTGCCCCGCGAAAAAACTCAAAAAACCGTTGAAACTTCATGCAGGGACGCTCAAATCTACATAATCCTTTACTTATAACATCAACATCATCCATTAGGTAGCTGGCTATTGTTATTTGAGCCATTGATTATGATGTATCAGCTAGATTCATATGCTTGGCTATTGAGCTGTGTGGTGAGTGGCACGTACCATTGTGGTACTTTCATTAAAGCTCATGATGTTCCTAATAGGGATAAGATGAGATCTTTTCAATAGGTAAATGAATGCCACAAAAACAAATATGCTGCCCATTGGCAGCATATTTGAGATGTTATAACACCTATAGAGATATGGTCCCATGAGCTCTATGTCCATCAATTGTTTGAATAATCACCTGCCACAAAGACAAAGTTTCTATAAGTTCAGCACAATTTCCCATTCTTCTGATTCTTCTTTTATTCTTCTTCCATCCTCATCAACCCCTACTACAAACAATCCTAATAGTTTTAAAAGCTATTATAATACTCAAACACTATTCAAGCATACTTAAAACTAAACAACAATGATCCTCGGCGAACGTATTATCATGAGCTGTCCAGCATGTGCCCTTGGGCATAGAGATAACGAGTGTGCTCACTTTTGCGAACAAAGGAACATAAGTTTCACACTCGTTAGAAAAAGAGGTCGTCCTTCCAAAGAAGGTCCAAGGGATGACTTGAAAAAGACTTACTTCATCAATCGCTCTGATTTGGAGTTATCTCCAGGATTGAACGAGGCTTGCTCAACAAATCCAAATGTATTTCAAGCTTTTTGCAAGAACGAGTGCTGCAGATTCACAAGAGATGCTAAAGGGAATAGTATCCCTGGCAGAAAGGTATTTGTGAACATACCCAACATTGAAAACCTTTGGGTCAGATGTCAGAATGTTGATGGGTCACAATTACCATCAGTTCTTGTCACAGATTTACCAAGAACTCTTTACTCTCCAAACGCTAATTACCATACACGTTCAAAACTTCATCCACAGTACGAAGGAGAAATTGAAAGTATTAGAGAGTCTGGTAAGCGTAAGAGAGAACAAATAGAAGAGGCATCAAAGAGACAAAGAACGAATTTATCAGCTAGTTTCGGTTCAAGTGCTCAGCTTGCTAGTATGCAGCCTTATAATGCTCAGGCTTCTGGTGTTCAGGCTTCTAATGTTCAAGCTTCTGATGCTCAAAGTTTCAATGCTCAGACTTCTGGTGCTCAAGGTTCTTTCTCCGTTGGTGAATACTCGGAGAATCTTCAGTCGTTGGAAGGGTTTGTGGGTAATATTGATAGTATCGCTACAGCTTTAATTGCTTACAACAATCAGACATCTGTTGATCCAAATGTTCCACAATCAGTTACACAAGAAAGCTACAACAATCATGGTGGTTACAATATGGAGCCACAACCTATGGTCGAACATCAATCTCAATTCCTTCAAAGTGCTGTCATCAATCAGCAATATAATGGAAACAGTGTTGATTCTATCGGTCCTAGTGCATTTGCACAAGAAAACACATACTCTTTCAATGGTTACAATGTGGAAACTCAACCTCAACAAATGATACAGACCCAGAACACACCAGCTAATTATGATCACATCAATATTGACAGTCTTTTCTTTGAAAACCCAACAACAACTGAAAGTTCTGACAGTGGTTCAGGTGTCGGATCTCAACCTGAAGAAGATCTTCAGGGTTACGAGATGAACAGCAGTTTTAGAAATCTCGAAACATCATTACAAGACATAGAGTTACCTTCATCTACGTTCAATCAACAAAACTTGGAGCATGAATCTGAAACCATTCCTTACCTGACCCAGATTCCAATGAATATGGATTTTGAAATTTATCCTGAAACCACAAATTCCGATGCCACTACTTCTTCAATAGCCAACGATGATGAGAATATGGAGAGCCAAATTCCATCAAAAGAAGAGTCTCAGTTACTTGAAAAGTCTGATTCAGAAATTCAAGATGAAGAAGACGATGAGCCAGAGGTAGGGGACGTCTTTGAAGATTTAATTGAAGAGCATTATGCTGTTCATCAAAACGCGGACTATTACGATGACTATTATTAAATTTCAAGCCCTTAATCTGTATATTAATATTACGACCTTATGAAAAACTTAATATAGACTTTGAATTATAGCTCAAGACTTTGTAAAAGCTTAGTATTGTATTCTCATCCATGACTTAATATACATGTCATCCTAATGATTTTGAGAATCGAGATGCTTCAGTATTCGTTGCGTTAATTTTCTAGGCAACAATGCTCGAGCATAACTAGTTTTTTCGGATCAGAATGTCCATTGTCTCTGAATACCAAATATCTGGTTGCATCGAGGAGTCTTAAGGACTACCCTTTGCTCAAGAAAGAACATCATATCGTTTCGTCGACTTTAATAAAAGATCAATACAATGACTTCTTTAGGAAGACTCAGATTTCTCCGCAAAAATCCGTCGAGAACTATACAAAATGCTTACAAGATTTGATCTCTCTCAAAACAATGAAGCAGAGATCTTTCCCCGTTGAGTTGTATCTTTTTTAGTTGTATCTGTATACTGTTAAGCTATGGAAATTTCCATTTGAGCTCTATATACCGAGGTCATTTTCCAATTCTTCTCGATGTATTGTGTTATATATGCCTTGTAATCAGAGTTCTATAAGTTCAGAAATGATATAAATACTTTTGTTTCCTCTTCATTTCCCATTCTCTTCTAATATACTTGGGCTCATAGATCAAGTAGTTGATAACAATAGAAGACGTTACAGCACCAAATATTTGCAAAGATGATTCTTAGTGAAAGGATCATCATGTGTTGCAGTTGATGTGCTAGATCACATAGATCTAGTTATTGCACTCATTTTGATGACACATCCATCGAAGAGTTCCAAATTGTCACCAAGCTGTTTAGTCGTCAGCATCCTACTGTAGACAGCCGCATTTTCTCGTGCTTCATCAAACGTTCTGACATGGAGCTTGTGAGAAAATTGAATGAGCAATGCCCAACCAACGCAAAGGTGCTCGAGGCATGTTGCAAGAAAAGATGTTGCAGACTTAGAAGGGGCCTCTATAGAAAAAACTATGCTGGTAGTAACGTTTTTGTCCATATTCCTAATTATGATACTCTTCGTGTTAGATGCGTATCCAGGGATTTGGAAAGACCATCTGTTCTCATGTCATCATTACCACATGAGCTCTTTGGTCCAAGTGTCAATTTGCACATGCTATCAGAACTTTATACTTTCAATGCTGAGAGTGAAGAAGAATCCACAGAAAGCGATGAAAGTTTTAAAGAAACAGAAAGTGAAGAGGAACCAGAAACCGATGATGAGTACTTGAGAGGCTGAACTATTAACTGATACACCGGTTCGAGGTGAGATATCCAATACCGCTGAGGAAGCTCTTGAAAAAATAAGTCTTCCTAATCCAGCCATTGGATAATTCACTGATTCTGCTGCTTCCCAGCCAGCTCCTCGAGGCTCTTCAGAGACTGACAATGGTTATATTATGAGGTCTTAACCTCAAAATGAGTTCTATAAAGTATTTGACTTTCAAGGCTAACAGTCAACATGACCACAGCTGCAGTGTGTCATTTGCTCAAGTGGTCTTGTATTCCATTTCACAACAGGGTTGACGATTATACGTTGAGAGACCCAAATAGACCGACTTTCTCTCATATCTTTGATTGTGCTTCTGCAAGCTTATTCACAACCAGCGAGGAAACAGTCTAATGTGTTCAGCTTTCTTGTGCTACAACTATGAGAATCGTATAATAGGCCCAGCAATGATCAGCATCGTTTAATTCATTGGGATCGCAGTTTGGATGCTTTCAATAAATTTGTCATAAAATATCTGAACGATCTCTCCCTCTATCATGTCATCTTTCGTAGACTCCCTCCTCTGTAGCAAGACTTTGAAAAATTTGAAACTTGGTCTGATACTATCAATAGGGCTTGTGCTTAATGTTTCATTTTTAAGCATTTCCAGTATCTCATGTTTGGTCTTTGCTGAATCTATGAAGTGAGTGGTGATAAGGAAAGTTGAAAGCTCCAATATGGTCTGGGATGACTTGTTATTGAGATTTTGTGCTTCAAAAAACTGACCTAGAAAATAATCCAAAATCGTATCCTCCCCAATGATTTTCAGCAGTGTAGCAAACAATTGATAATCATATGTTGAAACAACAGAGGATTGTGACCAGTTGAGTAAGGTATGGAACTGATTATGGAATAGCATTGTTGGCGAAGATTGTGTTTCATTTTTCTTTGAAGTATCAGTGATATCATTCTTTAAATATTTGACAAAAGTAGGACTTGTATCGAATTCAAAAAAGTTTGAGGATTTTGTAACATTGACCGACTCTCTCAAGAAGGAGATTAAGGATGGATCAATGTTGGTATTTCCATTCTTACTCAAGCTTGATAGTTGATCATATAAGTTTGGACCATATATAGTTAAAATCAACTTATGGATATGGACAGATTCACCACTCAAGTCTAGAGGGTTTATCAAAGTCTTTATCAAATTGATCAACAATTCAACATCTTGGCCTTTCCACAAGTAATTTTCACTCCACGATAGAATACCAACAATAGTACTCAATAGGAAAGGTTGCAAGAAATACTCCAGTCCGCCCTTGACGGAATCGATATCAACGATTCCTTGTTTACATCCAATAAAAGCTTGTTGGAAGATGACAGGGAACAATTGGAAGCATTCTTGAACCGTGGATAGGCGCATCAAATCATCTGAAATGCCTCCAGAATCAAAAAGAGCAGTGATCCAGCCATTCAATAGTTCAGCTTGTTGAGGTGTACTTTCATTTTGTTGTAAAGACCCCAAATTAACCAAATATCTGATACAAAATGAATCTTGATTTGAATCATTTTTCAGCAACAACAATTGCTCTAAGGAAATATTATATTCTTTGACAAACGACAAAAACAACAGCAAGACACAACCAAATGAAGAATAAAGATCTTGAAAATTCATATCATCGTTTGAACTTTGCCAGTTATCCAAGAAATTCATTATTGGTTCGAGGAAAGTTGTTGGTGATAAATGAAATACTATGGCATGTAATGCGCCCTGTGATAGACCAAGAGCCAATGCTAATCTATAAAGATGGGATACATCATCATTTGCGATAAAGTTTCTCATTGTGGAGAGAATCAAATTTGATAGTTCAACTTGCTTCGTGCCTTCAAATCCTTCCACTGCGTTGAAAAATTCCAACAGCCCAGAATCTTCTAATGGGATAAACTCTGGATTTATGTCAACAAGTGTTTGGCTTAAAGTCGATACGATGTCAATGACTTTACCATCCGAGTCCAGGGCGTCATCGTTGGTCAATAGGGGTCTATTTTCAGCATGTGCATCTTCCTTCAAGATAATATTGAATGCACTAGATGGTAGTAGATTCAATGCGACGCAACTTCTTAAGAAATCGTGCCTTATATCTGTACTTGTTGATGGGAATGATGAGAACATATCATCATCATTTTGGTCCATACCACCACCACTTGAACTGAGTTTGATCAATTTGGAAATTTTTGGATCAATCAAGTTTAGGGCATTACTTAACGACGATTCGACATTTTTCAAGTTTAATGATTTGATGAGTAATGGTAATCTTTTAGAGAAGAACAGTTTCCAATTTTTGACAAAAATATCGGAAGCGTCTCTTGATTGTAAAGCAGTTGTGATACATTCAAATGATGTACTTATCAATTCGTTCAATATCGATTGATGAGTCTTTGTTTTCACAAATTGTCCAAATGAGGTTAAAAACTTATCACTATTCGATGACCAGTCTTGGATGACAAAATTGAGCCAAATGAATTTTGTAAGTTTGTTTGTTTTCAAAAATGAAGAATGTGATGCATGATGTTGAGATGTAGAAGTCAATGAGATTGAATGTCTACCAATTGAAGATCTTTTGAGACTTTTGTTGATATTGATCTCGAGAGATTCAGCTAGTTGGCTATTACCTTGTTTGATTTCACCAACAATACTGGTCAACAGTTCATTTTGTTCTTGTGATAAAGGTGAGATTTCAAAAGGTATGGTTTCAAACACCAGATTAAGGAAATAACAAACAGATTCCAAAAGTTCGGAATTGATATGTGGTTTATCAAATAAGTGTTTGGTGTATGCGGTTAGCGAAGATATAGTGTTATTGATTTCGAATGAGTTGAAGGGGAACGATGTTCTAAAATTCTCATTTCTGAATAGATTGGTCAATGCATTCAACAATAGATACTGATTGGCATCGATGGCAGAAGGTAGGTTTTCCAATAGCGTAGAGAGTCTCAAATTTGTTCCCTGATCACTGACAGCCACGTTTGTAAGGTATATCACCACCAATGGATCGAACTCGTCTTGTTCAGATAAAAGGGATTTCAAATCTTGCACAGATACCTCAGACTTGTAGTTCAACTGCTTGAACAAGGAGTTGAAAACCTGGGCATTAGCTCTCTTCTTTAGACAAAGCCCGACAAGGGTCCTCAGATCCACTTCACCGACACTCATACCAACGATTACAGCAATGACAACCTGATCTCTTGATCTTCTCCAAAGATCAAAAGAGTTCGAGTTTATACTTCTAATTCAAATTGACCTAAACATCAAATATCAAATTCCGACCACAACCACATCACATGACGTCGATCAATTCCGGCCCGCCAAATCCTCGAGGAAAAAAAATTCATTGTTTTTTCATTGGAAAACGAATCTGATGAGAGAAGAGCTTTGTGGGAACAGTTGTTATACAGGTTTAGAGAGCTTAGTTCCATTTGCATATCCAGTGATTGTTTAAGCATCACTTGTCTTTCGTTTCTTTTTTGTTTTGCATCGTCTTTCGTTGGGTTTAGCGCAGTGTGTTTGTCGGGTATTAATTCGTATATAAGCTTGGATCATGTCAGTTTTCAATGGTGAAGCTCCACCAGCATCTGTTGCTGAGCATCTTAATGGCGGTGATGCTCCCTCTTTGAAGACTTCTGGGAAACATGTCATTGAGAGCCACCCTTTTGTGAACCAATTCAGTGAAGTGGAAAAGGCCATCACCAATTTCACAAAGCATCAACCATTTAATCATCATTATGCTCCAAATGTTCATCCAAATAGAAACCACAACAATCATCATTACAACAACAGGTATAGTAACAATGGGAATAACAATAACAGCAACCATAACCATAATCATAGTCACAATAACAACAACAACAACAATAGTAACCATAACAACAACAATAACAACAACAACAACTCACGTTATTTCCATCAGCAAATCCCATTGATTCAACAATATAAGAATCAAGCTCAAGCTCAGATTCAATCCCAGGTTCAACAGCAACAACAAGCTCAACAACAACAATTCCAGAACTACAAGCCAAAGAACTTGAATCAGCAGTATTCAAAACAACAATTGGCTCAACAACAACAATTGTTGCAAGCTGCTCAATTGCAACAATTACAACAACAACAAACTCAAAATCAGCAATCACTTCATAATCCAGCTTTGATGCAGCAACAATATCATCAACTTCAATTGAGCCAACAACAGCAACCTTTCCAACAACAACCACCTCTTCAATTCCAGCAACAACAACAACAACAAATGCCATTGTCTCAACCTCTTGAACCTATTCAACAAGCACAACAATCCATTCAACAGCCATTGTCTCAATCCACAGGGTTTAATGACTACAAGATGGATTTGTTTCAACAAGATTTGTTGAGAAATACATCATCATCATCTCCAACATTCACTGCACCAATGAGACCAAACTCGACTGCACCTCTAGAACAGATCCATACTGGTTCTTCATTCGGATTGAGCTCAGCTTCTGAGTTGGTCTCCACTCCTGTTAGTAATCCGGTCTTGGGTGGTGTTGGTGTTGATCAAAGAATTGGATTGGATGATTCAACCACTTATTTGGGAGATTTATGGGGGAATTCCAAACCTTTAAGAAACTCCACATCTGTTTGGGCATGAATTCAATCAAAAACTATATGAGTCATTAAAACATTGGTTGGCTACTGTTGCTTTGACTCTTTTGTTACATTTATTATACTTGAGCCTTTGTCTCTCAATTTGTTTATATAAAACCCTCACAAAATGTGACAGGGTATTTGTTTTCCATTTGATTTCAGTGTTTTTTTATTATTATTTTGTTTAATTAGTGAGTTACTTGGTGCTGTACTGCCGTGTGAAATATTTTAGTGTGTTGGATATAGTGGTTTTAGCTTTTATAACGGTCATTAGAAGGGGAGGAATGAAAAAGAGAGATTATATATGTCTTTTGTGTATATGTTTATTTAAGGGTAATGTGATTATGTGAATTACTGGCATCTTGGGAGGAAATCTAGAATAAAGTCACTAATATTAATAAAAGTTTTCTGTTTTTTGTGACAAGTTTGTAAAACTTTTATTTAACTAAAATATTTAAGCATCAAATTTTTGATCTTGTGGTATTTCAACAGGTTTAGATTCTTCATAAGAGCCTGTTGATCCAGAGCCAGTTCCAGATGCTGCCTGTTGCCATGCTGGGATAGCTTTACCCGAACTCATTTTGGATTGCTGCCAAGCTGGAATTGATCTGTTTTGAGTCGAAGGTGATGAACTGGCAGTGGATGATGAAGATCCAGCTTGTTGTTGCCATGCAGGGATCGAAGATGATGAGCCTTGTAGATTTTGCTGCCATTTAGGAATGGCTGGTGATTCTGCTGTGTCTTTCATATCTGGTGATGTTGGGCCAGAGCCAGCTGGAGGAGTTTGAGCAGCCAATTTGGCCTTTTGTAGTATTTCACTTGCAGATGGGATTGAAGAAGCAGATGGGACTGGTGATTTGTTTGCATTGTTATTCACATTGGAGGCATTGCCATTGTTATTTATATCTGATACTAGACTGTTTCTACTTTTGATCAACTGTTGTAATGATTTCAATTCCGATTGTAATGTAGAAATTTCAAATGAAATGTTATTTTGTTGTTTGTCAATTGACTTATCTAAAGAGTTCTTCAAATTTTCAATCTCAGATTTCAAGTATTTCATATCGTTTTCAATTTTTTCATTCTTTTCCTTTGTGGTGTTGATAACTTCTTCTACACTCTCTATAGCTTTGGTAATCTCCTCACCTTTGACCCGTTCATTCTCTTTCAATTCTTTATTCGTCTCAGCAATATCTTTCAAAGTGGCCTCGATTCTCAAGAACTCCTCTTCGATTGCAGCTTTGTCCTGGTCTAGCTTGGACTTGGATTCCGGAAGAATGTTTGGTATCAAGTATCTTGTGGTGATTTGATATAGGGCATAACCAACACCAGCAGTAGCAGTGGCCATGATGAAGTAATCCTTCCAGTCTCTTTCGGGAACCGGTGGAGGAGGCGACGTGTAGTACTGAGGAGCCTGTTGGTAGGCCCCGCCAGCTGGAACAGAGGTGTTTGAAACCTCCTGGGTGGCTTTTGGAGCAGATGATTCACCATTTGATCTTTTCAACGCTTCTTGAACTTCCTCCTCATTTAGAGACTTACTCTTCAGGAACTCGATCTTCTTGTCCAGTGGAGCCGCACTTGTCTGTGGGTCCTTGAGGAAGGACACTGCATTTGCGACGAGATCCTCTCTGATGGCCATTCTCACGATCTCTGTCTGTGGTTTTAAGCCTAAAATGTGGTGGGTTTTGGGCTCTTTTCCTTATCATTGATATTTCTTCTCCAGAATTTTGGAAAATGATTTTGGTTTCGAGCACCGGTCGTCGCCAGTTGAGAAGAAATGACTCTTGGAGGTGCTGAAAGTGGTTGGAGAAGGCGCAAGAGCGGTGCTATGTGTGAGGATAGCGTTATAGAACACTTCAGGAGTATCGTGGGAACCAATGGCTCGAAAACTGTGGTGTTCTACGTGGAAATCGACGGATTGTGGAATGACGACTACCAGGTGAGTATTAAGTATAAAGAAAGAATACAAAAGTCCCAACTAATTCAATGGATATCCAGTTTGAAACTGCCCTGCGACTGCTGCCTTTCCATCAACAGGTGAGAGTGACGTCCAAGAGGTTTGGCAAGGACGCCCAAACAGCGTTGGCTAACCAGCTGCTCCAGAGATTCATCTCGTGTTTGTACCTCAACACAACGGATCAAGACTCTTTAGAATTCAAGCAAAACCAATACGGGAAGCCCTATCTCAAAGGGTCACAGTTCAGCTTCAGTATGAGCAACCAGCAAGGATACACTTCGATGGTCGTATGCCCCACGGGGGAAGAGATTGGAATCGATTTGGCTAGTTGTTGCGATGTGGATAAGTTTGGAGACGGGTATCTAGATCAGTTCCAGGGGATATTCCATCCAGAAGAATACCGTACTCTAAAGCTATATGAAGGTACAGATGATCTGAAGCTACTGTTCACCGAGTATTGGGCTTTGAAAGAGAGCTACACCAAGAAGTTGGGTGTGGGACTCAATGGTGATTTGGCCTCGTACAACTTCCAGAGCGTGCCATTATTGCTGGCAAGGGACAAGAACGAGCAAGAAGAGGATGCTTCATTGCAGCTACGACACGATGCCCAATGGGACAGCTCCACCACTTTAACAATCGACTCACAAGCGCAAAAAGTGGATGTTTTCCTGAGCATGATAAACCCTGACATTGTCGTGAGCACCATTGGCTCGATTCCAACTCCTCCAGCTCTGGTGAAAGTCCCACTAAAAGCACTCACCAGCTTCTTCTCCAAGCACCATCCCTAATACACACTACAATACACAATACCCAATCAACCAACGTTGTAGATCTCCTCTAATCTCGAGGAATCCGGCTGAAGTGTACAAACCGTCAAAGTGTCAGATTTTTCAAGCTGCTTATTAAAGAACCCTCCGAGAAGGCTGCTGGACCCATTATTCCCACTCATACCACCATAACCAGAGCATGTCCAAGGAGCTGAACACCTCGTCCCATCTGATCGGAGGCTTCGCAGGTGGGCTCACGTCCTCTGTGATCTTGCAGCCGTTTGATCTCTTGAAGACGCGTTTGCAACAGAGCGAGAGCGGGAACATAAGATCCACCATCAAGAACATGAAGAGCTACAAACAGCTTTGGAGAGGAACCTTGCCCTCTGCATTGAGAACGTCCATTGGGAGCTCCTTATACTTGGCCTCGTTAAACGTGTTCAGGACCTCGATCGCAAGACGCAAAGTGCTCAATGCAAATGGTGTTGGAGACTCGTTAGTTGCTCAGCAGGTTATTCTTTCAAGTTCAACATTACCAAGGCTAACAATGGCTGAAAACCTGGTCACTGGAGGATTGACAAGAGGGTTTGTTGGGTTCCTGCTCATGCCCATCACAGTGCTGAAAGTGCGCTACGAATCCACAATGTACAACTACAACTCCATCTGGGCCTCGGTGAAGTCAATATATCACGGAGAAGGTGCTCGTGGATTCTTCAATGGGTTTGCAGCAACTGCAGCAAGAGATGCCCCCTACGCTGGTCTGTATGTGCTACTTTATGAACAGTCCAAAATGATGATACCCAAACTCCTAAACATGACCACAGCTTCAGAGGCCGATAAAAATATGTTCAACAGGAAAAAATCAGCTTTGATCAATGCCCTATCAGCTTTCCTAGCTGCAAGCCTGGCCACCACGATGACTGGCCCATTCGACACGGTGAAGACGCGGATGCAATTGGAACCTGCCAAATTCAAAGGATTCTTCAAGAGTTTTGGTCTAATTGTAAGGAATGAAGGTGTTTTAAGACTATTCGATGGGTTGTCTTTAAGATTAACTAGAAAAGCGTTTAGTGCAGGGATCGCTTGGGGGATTTATGAAGAAATTATAAAATTCGTGAGTAGAGTTTAATGATTACAATTGCTTGTATATAATGACTTATAATGCATATCTATATATAAATGACGTTATTTGTACAGATTTGATGCGAAATTTGATGCTCTGGATGTTATTGCTAATAATGGGTCTATAGGTTCTAACAACTCACTTGATCTTGAGTCAATCAAAGTCAGCGCTGCCAGTGCTAAGAAACTATGATAAGGATCAGGATCATCCGCATCTGATTTGGCAAACCCACCAAGGATGCTATTCTGAGTTATTTCCAATAAATATCGTTCATTTGCAACACCATTTATGAATGATGTATGGTTGAAAAGACTTAACGTACCAGCGCACCAGAAAGAATAACAAGTATCACCAAACTTATTCAAACGTCCATTATGACCACCAATATCCACCTCATCGCCAAACTCTGTATCTAATAGTTCCTTATTGTAGTTGTTAAAATCGATTTGTCTATGAACCAACCAGTCTATGGTCTTTCCCCATTTAGATTCATCTGTCATATCTAAGCGTCCTATCAACGATAACGAAGTCAGTCCGCAAAAGGCATACCCAGCATGCGATTCGCCAGTCCCTACACCACCATCAAACATCACCTGTCTCAATACATTCCGCTCAATCCCATCAAGATCTAAATCTTCCCTTTCATTCTCATAGCTCAACATCTTTCTGATACAGCATGCCATATACGTTTGCCTTAGGTCCCCATCACCAAATGGTAGTTCATCAATCCCAACAAATGATCGGAAAGAACCGTCTTCTTCCTGACATTTGATCAAGTATCGTATAATGGCCATTCTGTCCAGTTTGGCACTATAGTTTTCCTCAAGCATGCTTAGAATACACAGTGCACAATAAGTATTGGCCACTGTTGGAGGGTCGTACCTCGTACTCCCTGGCAGTTTGTGAGTCATTGATCCTCTGAATCCTTCACCAGACTCGACATAATGGTCATATATGAATTGGATGATTTCTGATCTTTCAGTCCTTGAGAACTGATATTTCAATATGGAGAGACCAGCTATACAACAATAAACTATCATCAGCTTGTTTGAGTCCTCTTTTTGCAGCCGCGAGGGCAGAACCTTGAGGCACATCTGGAAGTACTTGACATGTTTCTTGACGAGCAGATCGGGCATCTTGTGGTGGGCGTCGTGTTTGAATTCTGACATGAGATGTGGAAGCTTAGATTCTTATTTTGAAATATGGAATCGTTGTTCTGTTCGGGGCTCCAGCCTAGCGGATTCCTGCCTATCCGCCTAAAGCTAGCAGCGTCCTCTGCCTAAACTCTGCCTAGAAAAAAACTAAATTTGATTATTGGATCCGATTTATTCAGTGTTCATTATCCTGATGATTCTATGGGCTGATCAGTAAGTGAGAATAGATGAGCTGAGTGCTGTACTGATATATCTGGTATCATTTGCTTGGTTCAGCGGTATTCATGTTTTTGATTTTGGTAAATAAGGATCAAGATGAGCCATCTATTTAAGCTCAAATGATGTTGCTGAGACTTTGGTGTTAAAGAACCATCATGACATTTATCCTTCTATGACAGGTCTAGCCTACGAGTAAAGCATTGTTTGGTCATGGGCTCTACAATCAAATGAATGGGCATATAAGATTAATTTTTCGCTAATATAATATGGACTGAAGCGCATAAGGATTGTAAATGAAATAGTATCACAAAAAGTATCTTGACTTAAAGAAAATGACGAATTGAATAACATAAGTTTCATGATAAAGCTCAGGCAAAGACAAGTTTATAACTTGCAATCTCAAAAGGTCTCAAAGAAATTGGAATTTCAAGTTCACCTTCAGTTGATGAAGATGGTTTGAATTCAATTTGTTCCAATTCATCCTCCAATGCGTTAACTTTGAAAGCTGAAACCAATTTTTGATTAGTGGTTAAAACTGCCCTACCTCTACCACCAAGACTTTCATAAACACGAACAATGATAGACTTCCCATCGGCCTTCTTGACTGGTAAATCACCAGTGGAGACATCTTCGTCGTCTTCGGCTCTTTTAACATTTGATAAAACCAAATTTTCATCACCTTTGATACGAATGAAATCCAAAATTGAGTTTTGATCATCAGAGATGAAATATGGTGTCAAGATATCATAGTTGAAATTATGAGCCAATTCAACAGTCTTGGAAGTTAGTGGACCTTTATGTGGGAATAAAGAATACTTGAAATGATGTTTCCCCATATCAGCATTGGCATCTGGTTGCTTTGATGATCTTAAAAGCGATAGTCTCATCAAGTTACCATGTGTTGCAAAGCCAAATTTGGAATCATTGATGATCGAAACACCATATGAATAATCTGAATAATCTGCAAATTTGTGATGACAAACTTCAAATTTGGCAACATCCCAAGATGTATTATAATGTGTTGGTCTTTTGGTGATACCGAATTGAGTTTCATAAGAGGCGAAATCAGAATGAATATCAACAGGGAATTCAACCTTGAGGAATTTTCTTGATTCGTTCCAATCAACTTTTGAATCAAAATCAACAGCACTAGAATCTTCAAGAGATTGCAACCCATCTAATGAAATGATTGTCTTGATTTCACTAACATCACTAATCTTCTGTTTCACCAGAACAGAGGCTCTCAGTGGTCCTGATTCATTGATGATAACTTTCCCAGGTTCAAGATACTTATAAGTGTCCAATGAATAAACCTCAGTATCCCATGCTTGCCAGCTTAATGGAGTATCATCAAACAAAACAAATTGATTAGCACCAGATTTGTTCTTACCAGTCTTGGTGTCAATGATTTCACGATCCTCAACAAGATCAATCAAACTTGTGATAACACCACCATTGATGGTGACTTTCAATTTATCATTTGATAAGATAAATTCACCTTTGGAATTTTCATGAACAGTTGCTGGATATTTGATTTTGCCCATTGTGGAAGCCGAAGTGATACCTGTTTGGGAATCAGTCTCAACATAGACATAATCATGCTTACCACTTTCTTGAGTGACCAAATCCTTTGATTCTTCAACATTGAATTCTTTTGGAATCTTAACAACCCCAGTTCTACCCCATTGTAAAGTATTTGCAATGGCCAATTTTGTACCATTTTCAACAGCTTTTTGAGAATCACCAAACAAGACATTGACTGCATCAACAATCAACTTTTCAGCTTTTTTAACAACGTGTCTCAACATTGGTCTAACATCATCCTTATAAACAATTTCGATACACGAGCCAGGCAAGACATCGTGGAATTGACATAGTAACAAATCTTCCCAAATGGATTGAAGCTCTTTTTGAGGATATTTGTATTCTTTTGGTTTCAAAATCGATGCAATTGAAGCGAAATATTCCAAATCGTGGATTCTGATCTCTGATCTTCTAACAAATTTCTTGACAAAAGCTTGTGTAGTGTAAGTACCTCTATGAAATTCAAAATATAATTCACCAATCCATGACACCAATTTAGCACCATCATTTGTCTTTTCCAAAATTTGATCATAAAAATCATCAACTGAATGACCCAAATGCACAGTTGGTAACCCACCAACAGTGTTTGAAATACCTCTACAACGACGTAATTTTTCAATCATTTCAGGTTGAGGACCACCACCACCGTCACCTTTCCCAAATAGTAAAAGAGAGGATTGATCCGTTGTTAAATTCTTATGGTTGGCAATGGAACGTTTGACATCACCAAAATTAGCATCCGCGGTATAGGTCTCTGCAGGAGGCATATGAGTTAACACTTGAGATCCATCCAATGCAACCCAATTGAATGTTGTATTGGGGAAATTATTGATGTTATTCCATGATAATTTTTGAGTTAAAAACCGATCAAGACCAGCAATACGACAAATTTGTGGGATTTGTGAAGAATAACCAAAAGTATCAGGTAACCAAAAAGTTTTAGAACGTTGACCAAAATTTGATTCGAAAAATCTTTGACCAAATACAAATTGACGAATCAATGATTCACCACCTGGAATATTTGTATCATGTTCGACCCAAGATCCACCAATTGGGATGAATTGATTTTGAGAAACTTTATCTTGGATTCTCTTGAAAACATCAGGATGATCCAATTTTAACCATTTGAACTGTTGTGCCTGGGAGGCAACGAATTGATACTCGGGATAACGATCTAATAAATCCAATTGAGTGGTCCAAGATCTAACAACTTTTCTTCTGGTTTCACCAAATGGCCATAACCAAGCCGTATCAATATGACAGTTCCCAATAGCATAAACATCAATCTTATTTTCAGAACCTGGTGCATGATCATGGAAAACCTGTGGCGAGTCAGCATTCTTACCAATGTATTTTTGTGCAATTTCCCTACATTTCTTGATCGATTCCACATCGTTTGGATCAAAAGTGTCTTGAATCTCTGTAGCAAGTTGTCTAGCACGATATTTTTGCCAACCATCACCGGACATTTCTCTAGCAGCATCGGAAATCTCTGTATAATCGATCTTCAAAGCTCTAGCTTCAATATTTGGAAGAACCAAGTCTGCAGTGTTTAATGTGAAGTAACGATTTTCATCAGGTGGGGCAATGTCACTTCCAGCACCAACACCAAACATACCATTACATGCCATTTCCAAGTAAAAAACATGAGTTTCACCATCGGTCCATTCTTTTGGTAATATGAAGTCATTACGATCACCACCGGTGAAAGCTTGTAAAGGGTGACCCTTTGTAGTGTACAGTAAACCTTCATTACCAGCATCCCAGGAGAAGATAACCTGTTCAGCACCGACCCATTTTTCTGGGACTCTGATATTGAATTTGAACCAGAAAGTTGACCAAGATGGTCCGTAAACATCACCTTTCTTAGCACCTTTCCATTCGGTTTCAGAGTTGATAACGTCTTTGAACAATGGACGATTTTGTTTACCTTCAATTGAATGAACTTGGTATTCGATGAACCCCTTGGATAAATTATCATCATCCCTTGTATGGTCAATTCTATCAATATCGTAAAATTTTGGTAAATTCAAATCACCATATTGACCTTCATCCAAGAATTGACGTAATCTGCTTTCATAGATTGAGTCAATTTGCTTTGGGACTGGATCGTTGTTGATTGTAATATAGCTAGCTTTTGCCTGTTGTGAGGCGATGTAGGCCTGATGGGCCGGTGAGCCCGCAAGACCGTTCAAACACATTTCAGTTCAGACTCTTCGAGCAATGGTGTCCAATGAGCCTTACCAGTATAGGTAATTTGTTTCTGATGAGTTATCAGCTAGTGTTCTTGGTGTTTTTATACTGCCAATTGAATAAAACCTTGCTCCAAGATAGAGGAAACCCCTAGAATTTATAGCCATAAGGGTTCAATTCCGGGGTGTGTAAAATGTGTCTGGTTCGGGCCACTGCGCTATAGACTTTTTGGCACTAAAACTAAGATTCTACTGGAAAGAGTTACAAAGATAGGCCGTCAATTGGATCAGCAGAGATCAGAGTGGGAGCCAAGTTTATTTAATCATAAGTGTCTAAAAAAAATTAGATGGGCGTAGAGGGCGTGGACTCATGTTCATTGAGTGTGGACTTCCCCATCAACTTCAACAGCGACAACGTCTTCATGAGCTTCTAGAGTTTGAACCTTGTCATCTGGCAAGTCACAGCTATTCGTTGTTAGTAAATGCATCTTGTGCTCTATTGCATTGATATACCTACCTGAACCCATTGATAAGATTGAACTCATGCTTGACGGAACCCCCGATACTGGTTAATTGTTCCTTGACACTATCCATTGTTAATCCATGAACAAAAGCATGCAGCAAAGGCATCTTTACTCACTTTGAGCGGTCAACTCCTTCTTTGACTGTGACCTGTGTAGCGATCTTGTTAGTCCTTATTCGTTTATAAGCTTCAATGCTTTGCAAATCACTCCAAGAAAGTTGACATCTTCCTTACTTTCAGGGGGGGTCCCAAGAGGTCATTTGGATCAGCTAGATCAGCTGAGATCTCGAAGCTTAGTTTGCAGGAGGGTCCAGCTAGGGACAATCTTTACTCACGATGTATGGTTTCATAGAGGACATTGTGTGGATTTGTTTGGATCCTGATTTGATTGCAGTGGTAAACAGCATGAAATGGCACTTTCCTTATCTTTTTATAGTGTTTTAGTCTTCAATTTCATTCATTTGCTCGTTTCGCGAATACTTTTGCCACTCTTTTTAAGTATTTCGCGAACTCGTTCTGTGGGATTGAGCTGATCGGTAATACTTTGGCAGTATTTCAATTTACTCTGTGACCTGTTGGAGATCTGTAGAGTGTGGGCCAATTGAGAATGTCTAGTGGATGGAATACTATAGAATCAGATGCTGTGAGTAATTGCCAAGATCAGATTAGCGAAAGATGTGCTAACAATAGGAGTTCAGGGTGTGTTTACCGAGCTCGTGGAGAAGTTACAGGTGAAGGACATCGCATTTGAAGAGTTATACTCGTTTGACTCTGAGACTTTACAGTCTATAGCGTAAGTTGGAGATCTTAATTGAGATATGAGTAATTTGGCACTAACATTGCAGTCCCCTTTATGGTGTGATCTTCTTATTCAAATATGGCCAGGTCAATCAAGACTCAAATGGACCTTTGAATGGTCACTATGACGACAATCAAGAGATCTTCTTTGCAAGACAAACCATTCAGAACGCTTGTGCAACTCAAGCCGTGATTAATGTGCTATTAAATAGAGATGATATAGATCTAGGTCCCGAATTGTCCAATTTCAAAGAATTTGTTGGATTTTTCGATTCGGATCTTAAAGGTGAAACTATATCAAACTCGGATCTAATCAGAACCATTCATAACTCCTTCACCAGTCCAAAGTCATTTGTTGATGAATCCCAACAAGAACAAAAACCTGATGATGATGATGATGAATTGTATCATTTTGTCGGATACTTGAGAGCTAATGGATCATTATACGAATTGGATGGTTTACAACAAGCTCCAATAAATCATGGGCCTTGTGTTGATGATGACCAATTCATAACAAAATTACCGGAAGTCTTGTCACAAAGAATATCACACTTCAGATCAAATGAATTAAGATTCTCATTGTTAGGGATAGTGAAAGATAGACGTAAAGTCTTACAAGATATTGGTGATCAAGATGGATTAGAAAGAGAAATTGCTAAACGTCAATCTTGGGAGCGTGAAAATGAATTGAGAAGAAAAGACCTCGCAGGATTGGTTTATGAAGCGGTTTATTCCATTGCGAAAAATCAAGATGATGACCAGTGGAATGAAACTTTGAAAAAGGCAAGAACTAAAGGTGTTTCCCGTATTCTTTCTAAACAATTAAGAAAACAATAGAGTTTATCAATGATTGCTATAGATCCTATGAATAAAAATGTCAGCTAATCATTTGTCTTATCATCATTATAAATATTTATATACATGTAGTTGATCATTCATAATCACCAAAACTAAATAATCCACCTCTGTTCGAATGTCTTGAGAAATAATCAAAATCAACACTGATGGCATTCCCCAATAAAATGGCTCTTTGATCCAAAGTTAAAGGACCTCCAACTTCTGGATATAGTTCACCCATCCCGGCAAAACTTTGAGGATCCATTCTTATGATATAAACACCCGTGTCTGTAAACATTTCTCTTCCCAATCCTACCCAGTTTCTATCCACCGCACCAATAACACGTCCAGAATCATCTCTTACTGGGAAATCAAATGCCAAAAACCCCGAGTCAATAGCACCAAACTGTTCAAAATCAGTAGGGGATTCAGCTTTGAACAAATTATAACGCCTTCTCCAAAGATGCCAACTTTGAACACTTTCACCAATTATACCACCTTCTTCATCGTTTTGGAATCCTGGTAAGATTGCCTTGATATGCGAATTGATGAAACTGAAGGGTCTTTTGATGGTCAGAACGGGGTTCCCTTGAAGATCAAAGACATCAACTATGAATGGACGATGTAATCTATAAATCTGTCTCATTATCGCCTTGGTGAAACCTAAATCTCTTTCAGCCATATATCCAATTTTTTGCCCCAATGCATCCAATATGACATACTGATTGGCTTGCTCGAACCCTAAGAAGACGTTCATCATTTCAATTTGACGTTCAATGACAATCGTAGGCTCGCTCAATATCTTTGTTATGCCGTCGTTTTCTCTTAATAGTCCTCTTGGATTTGGAACTGATCCAGTGTACGAGTCAAAAGTGTATCTTGTGGTTGATGGATCTGTCGCATTATCCCCTGAGTAAGAAGATGCATCTCCAAACTGTCCCTGCTGTGTTCCATTCCCTTCGAAATTTTGTTGTGATTTGATGGTTGGATAACTACGTGCTTTATATCCATTGGATTTAGGCGACCTTGGTAAAGGCGAGTAGAACCTCATGGGCCTCAGATGGCCCAATTGCAGTATTGTTCTTCTGTTCAGCGCTCTCACAAACATTCCGTAGCTGGCTCTCAACCCACTTGGTGACACCTTTTCGGTTCTTTGTTGTTGATGTTTTAATTTATGAGTTTGCCTCCAATTTCCAAACCCGACTGCCATCTTTTATCGTGTTCCTTAACCGACTGTGTTTTTTTTTTTTCATATAACGGAAATTCAGATTCGATGGACAAAATTTGGAGGACGCTTGGAGTGAAAAGAAGGTCTGAAAGTGGAGCACCATGTTCAGTATAAAGAGAGCTGTGCCAAAGATTTTCGGGAGAAGAGCTATCCATGCTGCTCCTAAGTTGAAGAACCAGGTACTGTACGAAACAAACGGGATCGAAGGTCTTTATTCAAAAGATGGTTTCAAATTAGCTTGGGTTGATACTCAAAATTACCTAACTACAAAACTGACATTATTGACCAACGGTACCATTGATGAAACTCGTTATCCATTCCATATTGCAATCAATACAGCTAAGGACTCCACAAAGCAACCGGTTTTCAACGCTGCTTCCCAAACACATAACAACCATTTCTTCTTTGAACAATTAACGTCATCAAATGAAAACAAATCAGCTCCTTCAAGAGATTTGGAATCTAGAATCAACGCTACTTTTGGATCCCTTGATAAATTAACAGAAGCCTTTGTTGAAGAAAGTAAAAAAATCCTTGGTCAAGGTTGGATATTTCTAGTGGAAACCGATACAAAAGATTTGGAACTCTTAGCATTGAATAACAGTGGGACTCCATATAACTTCAGTGGGAACTTGTCATTGGACTTGAATGGTCCAATTAGTCAGGATAAATACGAAGTTTGGGAACTGATAAAAGAAAACACATTGTCCAAGTCTCAAGATTGGACCGTCCCATTGATCAGTATTAATCTTTGGGACCACGCTTACATCACTGATTTTGGTGTTGATGGGAAAGACAAATACATCAAAAGCGTTGTCAAATCATTGGATTGGAATGTTATAAATAAGAGAGTTTATGTGTGATAAAACCATATAGATTGTTCATGTATATACGGAAATTGAATATAAAATAATTATATCACTCATCTGTAGCATTAATATTAATCTATGCATACATCTCACCACAATAAAGTACCAACTCTCGTAAGGATTCATCTTGAGACCAGTTCAGTCCCCTTTCCACTATGAATGCGTATATCTCCTCCGCAACTGTGGATGACTTATTCTTTGCTACTTCAAGTTTCTTTCGTAGACTTGGTTTAAAAGTTAGTACTCCATAACTTTATAACCACCTGTAGCTCATACTCACTCGTTTTGAACTTGTTCGTCTTCAGAACTGGGACCCCCTTTGTTCAAATGTGCCAATAGCTTGGTTGTTAGTTTTTTACACTTTCTTATGTTTTCTGCATTCTGTATCGATAAACGAGTTAGCTTCTGTTCTTTCTCAAGCACTTCTTTTTCAAGCCGTATGATCTCGTCGGATAGCTCGTCTCTTTTCTCAAGTTTTTCTGCAATGCCACTTGTTACATGCCATTAGTATAATGAAATTCCTCAAAAGTCCATTTGAAATTGTACTCACGCTTCTTTAGATGTCAAGCCTTCAACTTGATGCACTGATCGCAAAATCGGTAATGTCATGGTTGCTCTGTGTTATATTAGTTTTATTCCAATGCTGCAAAACTCTTGAACTTTACATACGAATCAATCACCAACCTTCTTACTTGTTGTACTTCTTTCAAGTGATCTAGTAACTTTCGATCATCGGGCTCGCCATCTCTCGTGAGAAATACAGAGTGTTCGTTGTTCAATATCTGCTCTTTGACCTCTTCATAATTTGCTTCCTTAGCACCTTCTTGAGTCATCAAATGATCTAGTTTACCCAGAAGCTCATGAAAGACTTCAACATGCTTCAATTCTGTATCGTACTCATCGATTTTCAGTTCTTTGTACTCTTTTATCGCTGGCTCGTCTTCAATTTCGAGGATCTTTGAGTTCCTGATCAGCCCTAGTACGCTCTTCTTTAGCTCACTTGACATTCTAAGAGCCAAACGTCTTCTTTTTCAAGTTTCAGTTGTTTTGATAGTTCTTTGTTTACGTTTTGGATTTGGCATAATTTGGCCCGAAAGCATGAAAAACATCACCAAAAGTTGAGAAATCACCCTTTAGAATCCCAATTCAAACCAGAAAGAAGTCAACGACACACAACAGAATGTCGGCCTATAAGTTCCCGCAGATATATGACTTCCCTCCCTTTTTCACCCGTCAGCCAAATGAGCAGACGTGGCAGGCGCAGCTGAACAACTGGATTCAGCTGATACTTGAATATGCCAAAGTCAACAGAATATGGATCTTGAACAATAAAGGTAAGGTCCTGTCACACGGGAACATAGACGATGAAGATGATTTGCAGGTTCAATCACAACAGCAGGAAGATAGCATAGAGAAGGACGGTATATTTGTGAATAACAAGATTCAAAGAAAACTTGACATTGAGATGATCAATGAAATCTTTCAAAAGATGGTCTCCAATTCCGACGCATTCTACACAACAAAGAAGGACCAAACAAGCATATACGTTAATTTCTACAGACCTGAGGACTGGGCCTCGATGATTTTAGAATGGGTATGTGCCACTATCTTTAACCTCTCACACAGTGATCTTTTACTAACCGATACTCTACTTAGATTGAATCAACAGGACAAAGTGGCACCGTGTTGACCATGTATGAAATATCCAATGGTGACCTAAGTCTGAATCAGGAGTTTCATGGAATTCATCCAGTTATACTGGAAAAGGCACTAAATGTGTTGGTGAAGAGATCAAGAGCACAGTTGTTGAAGGATGAAGAGGGTAAAATTGCCGGTGTGAAGATACTCTAGGTATTGCAGATGAGCAGAGTCTTGCTGCTCATGAAAATAAAGACATCAAGTGCATTCAAGGGATCTGAATGATGGATTGTTTGACAATATTGGTTTAAATCACCATAATCACGGATAATTTCGGAATTCCAAAATGGGAAAATTCTTACTGAAGAGACTTGAATCTCTCCAATCTTTTGATAGACCTACTAATAACAGTACAAGGAACTGTCTATATAGTTTCCCAAATCAACACCAGCCTTTAAACACACACAAATCCCAATAAACGGCCCTCTTTGCGGCGCCCAAATCTGTACACAATTTCACGGGTAACCTCATCAAGAAGCTAAAAATTCGTTTTCCGCGAATTTTTTTTCTTATGCAGAAAAAAAAATTTATTTCGTGATATCTACACTTTAAGCACCTTTTAAAGATTCTTCCCGAAGAATTTACTGTTTAATTCCTAGGGCTTACTGGATTATAGTATCAGTATTACACTAGTCGTTTGGGATCTTTGGATATCTGTGAAAAAATAAAGCAAAAATGAAATACGTCGTCGTCTCTGGTGGTAAGTAATAGTTCCTATAACGCGTTTCTCTTTGGAGTTTATAAGACGAGATGAGATGAGCATTATGAGACTAACATGATTGTGCAAAGGGGTTATCAGTGGTATTGGTAAAGGTGTGTTGGCCTCATCCACTGGTTTATTGTTGAAAACCTTGGGTTTGAGAGTCACTTCCATCAAGATTGATCCTTACATGAATATTGATGCTGGTACTATGTCTCCATTAGAACATGGTGAAGTTTTCGTTTTAAATGATGGTGGTGAAGCTGATTTGGATCTTGGTAATTATGAAAGATATTTGAATATCACTTTGACAAGAGACCATAACATTACCACTGGTAAAGTTTACTCTCAAGTTATTGAAAAGGAAAGAAGAGGTGACTATTTAGGTAAAACTGTTCAAGTTGTTCCTCATTTAACCAATGCTATTCAAGAATGGATTGAAAGAGTTTCCAGAATCCCAGTTGACGATACTGGGTTAGAACCAGAAGTTTGTATCATTGAATTAGGTGGTACCGTGGGTGATATTGAATCTGCTCCATTCGTTGAAGCTTTGAGACAATTCCAATTCAGAGTTGGTCATGATAATTTTGCCTTGATCCATGTTTCATTAGTCCCAGTTATTCATGGTGAACAAAAAACCAAACCAACTCAAGCTGCCATCAAGGATTTAAGATCTTTAGGTTTATCACCAGATGTTATTGCTTGTCGTTGTAGTGAAAAATTGGAAAAACCAGTCATTGATAAAATTTCAATGTTTTGTCATGTTGGACCAAATCAAGTCTTGGGTGTTCATGATTTAAATTCAACTTATCATGTTCCATTATTATTGATTGAACAAAAAATGACCAAATTCTTCACTCAAAGATTAGGATTGGATAAATTAGATGTCACTCAAGATGCTTTAACAAGAGGTCAAGATTTATTAAACAGATGGAGAGTCTTAACCACCAAAATTGATCGTTCTTTTGAAACTGTTAAGATTGCCCTAGTTGGTAAATATACTCATTTAAAAGATTCTTACATTTCAGTTATTAAATCTTTGGAACATTCAGCAATGAGAGTTTCTCGTCGTTTGGAAATTGTTTGGGTTGAAGCTTCAGATCTAGAGCCAGAATCAAACGATAGTGATAAAGTCAAGTTCCATAAGGCATGGCACTCATTATGTTGTGCTGATGGTATCTTAGTTCCAGGTGGGTTTGGTTCCCGTGGTACTGAAGGTATGATGAGTGCAGCTAAATGGGCAAGAGAAAACAACATTCCATTCTTGGGTGTTTGTTTAGGTTTCCAAGTTGCCACTATTGAATTTGTTCGTAATGTTGTTGGTATTGAACATTCTAATTCACAAGAATTTGTTCCAAAATTAACTGATGAAGAAGCTACTGTTGTTTATATGCCAGAAATTGATAGAAATAATTTAGGTGGTACCATGAGATTAGGTTTAAGAGCTACGATTTTCCAAGAAGGTACCGATTCAATTTTACAAAAATTATATGGTGGTGAAACTGAAATTTTGGAAAGACATCGTCATAGATATGAAATCAATCCAAAATTGATTGAAAAAATTGAATCAAAAGGTTTGAAATTTGTTGGTAAAGATGAAAAAGGTGAACGTATGGAAATTTTCGAATTAGAAAATCATCCATATTATGTTGCTGCTCAATATCATCCAGAATATTTGTCAAAAGTTTTGGATCCTTCAAAACCTTTCTTAGGTCTAGTTGCTGCTTCAGCTGGTGTTTTAGATAAAGTGTTGACTGGTGAAATTAAACCAATCAGTGAATCTGATTTTTAAAGAGGCTCGTCAATTATCCCCTTTATGATGATGATTTGGTTTTGTATAATATTACATGTTTAGATATATAAGTTGTGATTTAATTTAATAATAGCATTTGCATTTTAAGATAGAAGAGAAAAATTCAACATGAGCCCTTGTAGAGGCGACCTATCCCAGTTTGAAACGCTGGGCTATTGTCACATTATTGTACGTTAGACCTCTACAATTAAAATTACAAAATTTTGGGATATATTTCATTCAACTAATCAATAGTGAAAATTAAGTATGAAATTGAGCTTCATATTATTGATATCTCTATGAGGAGAAACCAATAACACCACAAGCTGGTCTACCACCGGCATTACCAGTTTTTGAGGAGTCTGGGTGACCACCTTTACCTAAATCATCTTGACCAGAGTGGACAACAACGGTTCTACCCAAGATTGAGGTTGGACCGAATAATTTGACCAAGTTGTCAGTGATTGAACCTTGAGCAACACCTTTGGCATCGGTCTTGACGTTACCTAAATCACCAACGTGACGGGTTTCATCAGATGGAGCACCATGGGTCTTTTGGAATGGGTTGAAATGAGGACCAGCAGAGGTACAACCATTGGTGTTGTCACCAAATTCATGGATATGGAACCCACGTTCAGCATTGGCATCGTTACCAGAGATGTCGTAGGTGATTGTTGTTGGTTCTGATTCGGAGGATTGTTCGAATGAAACGGTACCAGAGACACCGGCATCACCACGTAAGACAGCAACTGAATTGAAGTGTTTGTTAGTATATGATGAATTCTTCCTAAAAGGGTGTACGAAGCAACTCCGAGATCATAGACAATTGGACAATAGAATCTAATTCAATTGATGTTCAATTGCACTATAATCACCTCAATTGAATAGTACTCACCAGCTTTAACCATTTTGAATATAATTTGTACTAAATTTAAATCAAGTTTAGATAAGTTTCAAAATAAATAAACAGTTTTGATTGAGAATTTGGATGAGAATAACCCTTTTATATCATCATGATGATTTTAGCAGCAGGTTACCCTTTCGCTGGTGTCCACAGTTTGATATATGTTGGTTGATGCTTATTAATGATTCTTATTGGCTGGAACAATCTACACCTTTTAAGCTTAAAAGAATCTGTGTTTATTAGCAAAAGAACTTGACTAAACAAGTTTGAATATAGAATTGAATGAAAAGTATGGAGAATATCGAAGGGAATACCTGTCCCTTTTATACCAAAAATAAATTAGTAACCATCAAAGTTGTAAAAATGCTCATAATTCAAGAATAAATGCTCACTGGTGCACAAACCAATGGCGAATCCAGGATTAAGGAGCCTTCAGACCATGACGAGTCTAGTAGTCGATGTCTGGGTAGAGATTCTTGATGGATTTGACGAGCTTGACCAGCTCGTCTCTGGAGACGTCAACGTCGGGATAGACTTGGTGCTTTTTCGTTGTAGATTAGTAGCTGTTCTTTCTCCTTATTCGCTCGAGGCCGCTTTGACACATTCTTTTGTACTCACTCTGGTCAAATAATCAAACAGTTCTTTCTTGCTCCAAGTGGAAACGTTTCTACTGTCTCTTTCTTCTTCTTCAGCAGTCTTTGCAGGCAGTCTTTTCTTGGACTTGTTCTTGTTGGATCCATTAATTGAACTGGAGCTTGGGAACGGTTCAAACAGCGTTATCACCGTTGTTGTGATGATTAACCCTGTAAATGCCCACAATAGAAATTTGTGAGGTTTGGCGAGAATCCTATCAAGTGTTGTCATGTTGAAATGTCTAGTTCGTGTAGTGTTATCACTATTGAAACAACTGAGTTTGAGTTGCAAAGTGTTGATAGTTGATAAGTTGGGGCGAGTTGTTCAACTTTTTCAGGTGGGCAGAGGCAAAATTCAAAGATCTTTAAGATAATCTTGCACATTTTTACAACTTTACATACACCACCAACCTCAAAGCTTTTGTTGGCCCTGTTGTCTAACCACTTACAAGATGGTGCTAGTCAGCTTGTTTTACCTATTGCCAATACTGGCGCTCGCTTCAGCTTACCGAACATTCAAGAATGTGCTTGTGGCTGACGACTCCAATTTTGAAGATCTTATCCATGAAAAGGGAAAGTACACATTTGTTAATGTAAGTGAAGTATATTCCGATAATTTTCAAATGTTGATCAACTAACATGTTTTATAGTTTTATGCAGAAAACTGTCAGTTTTGTAACAAATTAGGCCCTCAATATGAACCATTAGCTGAGCTATTCAACAATACAAAAGTTCAAATCGCTCAACTAAATGGTCGTAAAAACAAAAGAGTTCGCAAACAAGAACATATCAATGGATTCCCAACGCTAAGAATATACGCATTCGACGGTACACACATGGGCTCATTCGTCGGTGAGAGAACTACTGAAGAGCTAGCAAACTTTGTCACCTCTCATACTGGTGTTGTTCCAAATTGGCCTGAACTGAAAATTGAAGGTATCAAAACTCCAAAAGAGTTGAATCAAATCATCAAGACGCAGAAAGACAAGAGCGTTATCGTAGCGTTTTTGTCTCCTTGGGTTGAGGATTGGAATGGCAGATATTCGTTCTATGAAAGATTGGCAGCTAGAGAACCCAATATCAAGTTTCTCAGATTAGATGCCACTTCAGAAGAGACCAGTGAATTGGCAAGTCTTTATAAGATCGATGCATATCCTACAATCATCAAATTCAACGGATCTCCAACCAAAAACTTCAAAATCTTAGCGCAAGAGAACAAGAATAATAAGCTACCTGTGGATCTCATTTCAAAATTCATCATAGATGACGATGCAGATATTGGCGAATCTTATGCCTCTTTGAAAGAACTCGATGATGCCAAACTGGACTCCGAAAGTGAGGAGTTCCAGTTGAAGAGAGGTTTCAATACTCACGGCAGAGGTGGTGAGTTCAGCGACGAGGAAGAGGAGGAGAACTATAGGAAACTAAGGGAATTGTAAGTAGGTAAAAGACTGTTTATTAGTTTGAATGGTTCTGTAGTAATGGAGTAGAAAGAAGTTTCGCGAATTATTGCTCGATTGTGGTGATGTGTACAAAACTTTCGAGGCTTTACAACTTTCCAGAGTTGTCGTCAATTCAATCACCATCAAACTGAAGCTGCTAAAGATGTTCAATATCTTCAGAGCCGCTGGTGACCTGTCGCATCTCGTGTCGATTCTCATCTTGTTGAACACGATCCAAAAGTCCCGCTCGATTTCTGGGATCTCTCTAAAGACTCAGATGCTTTATGTCCTCGTGTTTGTGACCAGATACATTGGTGAGTAATTCATGAGCTGAACTCTTGCTGATTGATACTAACTGCTGCTCAGACTTGACCTTCAGATATGTCTCCATATACAACACACTGATGAAGTTGTTCTTCATTGGATCATCGGTCTACATTGTTTACCTGATGATGTTCAAATACAAAAACACAGAAACTGAACAAATCGACACTTTCAAGATAGAGTACTTGATTGGAGGCTCCTTCATCCTTTCTTTGATATTCACCTACAAATACACCTTTTCTGAAGTCTTGTGGTCTTTCAGTCTTTGGTTGGAGAGTGTTGCCATCTTGCCGCAATTGTTCATGTTGCAAAGAACCGGTGAGGCAAAGACCTTGACCACCCATTACATCTTCGCATTGGGTCTATACCGTGCCCTATATATTCCAAATTGGATCTTCAGATGGGTTGCCGAGGGAAGATTTGACATGTTGGCCATCTTCACTGGGTTGGTCCAAACCATCGTCTACTCGGACTTCTTCTATATCTACTACCACAGGGTGTTGAAAGGCTTGAAGTTCGAGCTACCAGTCTGATGGACTCTAAATATACAACACGAATGATTAGCACCTCTGTAAGCCCCAGTAGATCAAACTAATAATCACTACCAGTCGATACCAGTCGATATCAGCCTTCCCATCCGGTGTGAATGACTCAGGAAACGTGCAGTGGTCCCACAAGCCCCGACTTAAAAGGAGGAAAACCAGCCAGAACTCACACTAATAAGAAACACATTGATAACAACAGTAACAATACCAAACAATACCTATTCCACGAGTATTCAAAGCGATATTCGCGTAAGCCTTAACTGGTATTAGACAACATCCACACACCAAAAGGTTGCGGAAACGATTTGTGCATTTGACCAATTTTTGACACTTTTAGACAGAAATAAGCAGTTTTCACTTACAAAGTTGTTATTGGGCTAAGC
Organism: Hansenula sydowiorum; assembly: GCA_030574735.1. Taxonomy (NCBI): domain Eukaryota; kingdom Fungi; phylum Ascomycota; class Saccharomycetes; order Phaffomycetales; family Wickerhamomycetaceae; genus Hansenula; species Hansenula sydowiorum. The sequence continues at coordinate 72,360 of JAJMFN010000325.1, forward strand.
GCTGTTTGTTAGACACTGAAGCGCCCTTATTGATCACTTCCAGCTCATTTGGAAATCAGCTTGTCAGGTGTTTCGCCGAAGAGAATTTTTTATTGGCAAAAGATCCAGAGTTTTGATTAGGAGAAGTCTTATCGTGGCTAGAATTGCTTTGGTGAAGAGACTGGACAGAAACTGAAAATTTTCCCCTTGGTCTTTACAGAATTTGTGGTCTACTTGAAACCAGTCAGTGCTCAAGATCAGTCGTTTTGTTTTCCTCACTCATTACTCCATCACAGTTGAATCAAGGAGTTGAATCTCATCGTTGCTGATAGCTTTATTTGCTTTAAAGGTTTAAAAATTTGAAGATGAGTTTCTTATTCCCTGCGGAAAAGTCGTTGGAGATCACTCCAGAGACTCGTCCTTTAACTCAAACTGGCTCTGTTCAAGTGTATCTTCATCTAGCCGAACCGAATCTTTTCGTCCAAGGATTTGAACAAATTGAATATCAAGATCGTCCTCCAACTTTACTACGAGGTTCTCTAATATTAAGAATAATAAAACCTTCCAAAATCAAAACCATCTCATTATCTTTCAAAGGTGTTTCTAAGACTGAATGGCCTGAGGGTATACCCCCAAAGAGGCAGGAATACGTGGAGGAAAACGATTTGGTGAATCATACCTGGCCATTTTATAACCATGATAACCATACAACAGAGAGTATAAGTAATCCAAGTGGGGCTGACATCGTGAAAAATGACAACAATAGCGACTGTAACCTATCAGAAGAGCTAAGTAATAGCTCGCTCAATTTAGATACTGTCTCGTTAAGAAGTTCGTCCACAAATGCTTTCAACATCATCAAAAGAGCAACTTCACCTTCTCCAGTTGGTAGACATAGATCAAATTCATTATTGGCATCTTTGAAGGCAACGGCAACCAATACTTCAAACTCTCAAGACTCAAATATAACTAGTGGAGATTTCGTATTTCAACCTGGTGATTATATTTATAACTTTGAACATGCAATCCCTGCCTCTACGCCAGAAACTATTGATGCAACTTTTGGATCTGTTTCTTATAGTTTATCCGTCTTGATTGAAAGATCGGGGGCTTTCAAATCAAACATTTCAACAACTTGTCCCATAAGAATCATCAGAGCTCAATCCGAAGAGTCGGTGGAAGACTCTGAGCCTATTGCTATCAGTCGGGATTGGGAAGATCAATTACATTACGATATTGTCATTGCTACAAAAGCCATCATATTGAACGCTTATATACCAGTTGCATTTAAACTAGTGCCCTTGGCTAAGATTAAACTGCACAGAATAAGAATCTATTTAACTGAGAATTTGGAATACTATTGTCGAAATAAAAAAGTTCATAGAATGGAGCCTGTTAAAAAATATTTATTACTTGAACATAAAGCTCCCCCACCACCTGATCTACCTCCAGATGCTGATGCTAAAGCCAAGAAAATGGGTAATCTATTAACTTCCGATGGTTACGATGTTACAGCCAAGGAATTCGAATTTCAAGTTTATGTTCCTCAAAAATTAAACAATAGACAAAATTTACATCCAAACACTTCTTATGCAAATATCAAAGCTCATCATTGGATCAAAATTTGTCTTAGATTATCAAGAGTTATTGAAGGGAAACCAAAACACTATGAAATCAGTATAGACTCTCCAATCCACGTTTTGGATCCGTTATGTTCTCATGCAAATACTTTGCTACCAGCTTATGGAAGCAGTGCTGATCCAAATCCTACTAATCAAATCCATGACTCAAACATTTATTTCCCAAGAGAAATACTTCAATCTCCTCCAACGTCACCAGAAGTCACACCTGTGGAAAACACACATAATAGTATCTATAATGCTTTGAATCCGGGTGGTAACGGCTCAGGCAGCTCAAGATCAAGATCAGCTTCTACTTTGGGTAATAGATCCCTACCAAATTTTGAATCTACATTAGCTGCAAATGTTTATAAACCTGACTCTTTGGAAATGGAACTAACTTCTCCACAGGCCCAACCTGCCTCACCAAGTTTTTCACCAGCTTCAAGACCTATTCATTTGATTAGAAGACCAAGTTTTGAACCACCTCCTTTCGAAGCTGATATCAGTCCGCCTCCTATGAGGGATCTGGCTCAAGAGGGTATTCAGGGACTAGATGCTGCTGTATTGGACAGAGCTCCAAAAGACCCTCCAACCTACGCAGACTATTTGGAAGAAGAGGCTAGATCACCAAATCCAATCTCAAGAATAAGAGCTACTGATAATTCGAATTCAAGTCATCACCCTCCTCCACAATTTACATTTACACATTCCACACCATCGCCACCTTTACCACCCAAATTTATTTCGAATGATGATATTCCTCAAACTAATGATGTTGGTGATGACGAACGTACTCCAAGACAATTGAGAAAAGCAGGTCTAAAGAAAGATGAAGTTGAAAGTGATGGGGAAAATGATATTGCGAATAACTTCAAATTTAGAGGCACGTCTCCAAACATGCCTGCTTCAATTGCCAGAAGTTCAAGTCCAGGTGGGCTTAGAATTAGATCGAGTAAATCAACTTCTTCGAGGTCTGGGAGCAGAATTGCATCACCAAGGGCCTCGATTGATGTCAATAGCTCTGGGTCTTTCAGTGATAGTAATTCCACTTTGCCTCAAACTCATTCACAAAACAGCGGTATTGATTCATTGATTGCACCATCTAATTTTACAACACCTGTTATTGAACCAGCTGCTGATAGTGGAGCTCAAAGTACGGCAGCTTTTGCTGATCCATTCGCTGATCATTCTGTACCGCAATATGAGCCTCAAACACTAACACAACCGCTACAACATCAACACTCTGTTAGCAATCGTGGTGATATCTCTCCAACTCAAGGTAGAAATACTTCCAGGGCTTCTTTAACATCAATGTCCCCTACATCATTACGCTCGTTGAAGATTGACTCAGACAGTGAGATTGTTGATCTCCAGCCTTTACTACAAACGACAACAACAAACATTTCCATCAGCCAACCCGCTGTTCCAACGGCATATCAACCAACAGGACCTTACCGTCCTGCAGCCCCTGCTAAGGTTCCATCGGTATATGATCCATATCAATCTCGTGAATCATTGAACCTCATCAATGAGTCCTCATCTGTTGATATAACTGCTCTCTATTCATCAAATGCTCCAGTAAATAATGTTTTCAATTCATTGCATAAGGGTGATGAGGAGGAAGAGGATGTTACATCCGCTCCAATCAGGTCCTATACACCAAATGCAGTTGATACGAAGAGAGTCATAAACAATTTCAAGGAGAATTTCCATCATCCACCAGCTTTCAATAGAAACATGTCATTTGGGGTTCAAAGTACAAATCCAATTTTATCAGCTTTAGATAATTCAGAGGATGGAGCAAATTCACAGATTGGATCAAGTGGGACCAATGAATCTGAGGAATCTTCATTGAAAGATACAAATTCAACATCCACATTAACAAGTGCCAACTTTAATGAGGAGGTTACAAATAAACCTAAATTTAGTGGTGAAGAAGGTCACAATCCAGGTCATTTTTTAGATAATAGTGGTGGGGCTGTTCAATCTAGTTGAATTGCTTCACCAAGAGCAATAAAAAGCGGTCTTTCTGTTCAGTTCTATTCTTGTTGTTTTTTTTGGTTTTTCTGAGTTAATTTTCACGTTTCCTGGTATTTGTTATTTGTGCTTTCTCTTTGTTTGTGGGATATTTGATGGATCTATGTATGTCCATAATATTCATTTTTAAAGCCTATTTTCACCTTCTGGGTCAAATGACGATTACATTTTATACGATATACAGATTCCTTTTAGTCGTTAAGTTTCTTCGTTTCTAAATTCTTGCATGTAAGGTTTCAGCATAATATAGTGGGACTTTAGATCTCGATACTACAAAAATTCTCAATCTCTAGCCACCTAATAAAGAGCTCAAAGGACACAAAGAGGCCTCAAATAGACCTCAAGCTAACAGTTACATTTTACTATTTAAGTCAGTTTCTTTCTTGTTCATTGTTCATTCCTTCATGTTTTTATAAACTCCTCATATTACGCACAAACATTCTCAAAATGAAGCTTAACACAAAGACTTTAATCGCTATCTTGCCATTTATCGCCTACGCTAATGCATTACCTATTGCTTTGAATGCCAATGGAACTGACATTGCATTCATCCCAGATGATGCTACTTCAAACGTGTCAGCTTTATACGAATCAATTCAAAATGATTCTGAAATCGAAAGACTTTTGAAGGTTTATGATTCAACTCGTGTTTTCGCACAAGGTCCTCTTGTTGATATTCCTAAGTTTATCTACTATTGCCATCTCGTGAAAGAGTTTGGACATGTTCCAGGGCAACTTGCCAGAGTTCCTGAATACCTTATAAAGGTCTTGATCAGAGAACTTATTGCAACCAAAGGTAATCCAATTGAAGCAGCCACTGGCTTGATCCAGAGATTCGCTTTAAGACATTTTGGAAAGGAAATTTCTGAGACTCAAGAAGTTATCAACTACTTTACTTTCTTGGTTTTCAGAGATGATTTGACTGAAGGTGACAAAATTGATGTTTTGGTTTATTTATTTTCTGGTTTGCCAGTTCCTGATGCTTATTTACCAGATAAGTTTCCAGAAACCTTTTCTGAGATCTTCCAATAAGATGAGGTCTTTTGATCACAATTTCTAGCTTTACAAACATTGTTAGCTGACTTAATTTATCTAAGGTATTCAAATGCACCATTTCATTATTTATCTTGGGCCCAACTTGTGTAGATGCGACTTTCAACGTTCTCTTATGGTCTATTTGTTTTGACAATTCTTGCTCTGATCATGATGTAGCTCTGGACAGAAATTGCACAGGGATAACATCAAACTGTATAGATGATACTACTGAAAGAAGCGAGCAATCATATCATCGAAATTATATGACTCCCTACTCCTACGAGATCAAGATAATCATATTATATCGGTTTAATTAATATCTATCTAATTGGAACTATTTCCAACTATCGTGCAATATCTAAAATAAGAAACCCAAAAGGTCCTCTTCTTTATCTTCGGATGGCCTGCTTTGTTCAATATATCTTAATGCTTCCGTTGAGATCATGTGGGCTTCTTTTAGTTGTGTTTCATTCATTATATCACCTGCAATTTCTTGAAGAGGTTTTTCAGACTGAACTTCCTCCTCTGATGGAATTTGGCTCTCCACATTCTCACCATTGTTGACCATCGGTACTATACATGCGTTGGAATTTTTGGCCCCGATATATGGTTCACAGGGCATGTTCATTGGTATCGAAATATCTTCAAGTTGTTTTTGCAAATATTTCTGACTATATCCATGCGAAGATGTTTCCCTCTCGCAATTTCTATCAATATCAATATCCAGAGCCAGCTCTTCTTGAGATTGAGGCTCAGTGTTATAACTATTGTTGAAATTTGAAAGTTCCTTTGGTATTGTTTGAGCATTAGGTAAATTTTGATAGCCACCAAGTTGTACATCATCAGAACATGGGAACCCAGTGTTGTTGTATCTGTTGTATGGGTATGTGTAGCCTTGTGGTACTGGTTGGGGACCCATGTGGCTGGATGGATAAACCATGAAGACCTGATCAGTAGCACTTTGCGTGTCTTGAGCTTGGTGTTCTTGTAGAGCTTGAGACTCCATACTATGACTATCATCATTGCTGTAGTCCTTTTGTGTAACTGATTGTGAAACAGTTGAAGCAATAGCTGTGGGGTTTTCTTTTTCGCAAGGACCGACAGTTCCAGAGTTATCACTATCTTGATTAGCGTTGAAGTCTTTTAGCAGCTTAAAATTTTCTACCCATGTATCATCAAGGAAAGAATCCTGAACTTAGAAGGTTGAACATCAAAATCTTGAACACTAGAATTCTGAACATTGAAATGTTGAAGATCAGAAGCCTGAGCATTAGGAGGCTGAACATCAAAAGCTTGAATATAAAAATTTTGAATATTAGAAGTTTGGGCGCTAGACAGTTGAACACTAGAAAGATGAGCACTTGAACCGACAAAAGCTGATGAATCCGTTCTTTGTCTCTTTGATGCCCCTCTGGTTTGCTCCCTTTTACGCTTACCAGACTCTCCAGGCTTTTCAACTTCTCCGGTGTATCTTAGATGAAGCTTTGAGCGTGTATGGAAATTAGCGTTTGGAGAGTAAAGAGTTCTTGGTAATTCTGTGACAAGAACTGATGGTAATTCGGTCCCATCAACATTTTTACATCTAAGCCGAAGAGTTTCAAGGTTAGGGACTTTCACAAATACTTTTCTATCAGGTATATTAGTGCCATGAGCATCTTTTGTAGACTTGCAGCACTGATTGATTGATGAAGTAGGTCTTGCTCAAGTCATCTCTTGGGCATTCTTTGGAAGGACGACCTCTTTTTCTGACAAGTGTGAAAGCTGTGTTGTTTCCTTCCCAGAAGTGAGCACACTCGTTATCTCTATGTCCGACCGCACATGATGGACAGCTCATGATAATACGTTCGCCAAAAATCATTGTTGTTTAGTGTTGAATATTTGAAAAGTTTGAGTAGTCTCTAAAACTATAAGGATTATTTGTAGTAGAGGTTGATGAGGATGGAAGAAGAATCAAAGAAGGAACAGAATAATGGGAAATTGTGCTGAACTTATAGAACATTCGTCTTTGTGGCAGGTAATATTTCAAACAATTGATGGACATAGAGCTCACAGGACCATATATCTCTTATGGCTATAATATCTCATATTTGCTGCCAATGGGCAGCATATTTGTTTTTGTGGCAGCCATTAACCTAGTTATATCTAAAAAGATCTCATCTTATCCATATCAGGAGAAATACATCATGAGCTTTAATAGAGCAATGGTATGAGCCACTCATCACTGTATAGTAACCAAGCACATACATTCATTTGGTATTCCATACTCGATCTATCAATCTGCAACAGCCAGTTATCTGATGAATGATTTGATGTTATAACGAAAGGATTATGTAGATTTGAGTGTTCCTGCATAATTTTCAAACGGTTTTTAATTTTTTCGCGGGGCAAAACTTATTAACGATAATCAAAACTGAATTTCCACGTACTCAAGGATGGACATTGAAATTTATTGTCTATCGTGCAATCATGTCAAAAATAAATCTAAAGGCTCATCAATATATCAAGATCGTAGCTTGTGCTTTTTTCTTGTTCTTTTTTTTATATTAATATATGTTAACCATGTGAATGTTGATTTTATTTTTTGTGTAATATAACATTATATATAGTGACCAGCTATAAAATTTCCATATAAATTTGATGCTTTCAAAATGACAATGCATGTTTTGCTGACTATAGCTGCTAATACCAATAAAAGTATATTTAAAGTTATAATTATAGCCGCTAGTTTTCTCTAATATTTCATATAATATTGGCTTGCTTGCATGCAAAAGACTTAGTTCTTTTATACGATTATGAACTCTTTGTACCGCTACATATATATTGCATATATATACATACATATATTATCTAATGAAGTAGAATATGGAAAAAGCATTTCAGGAATTTAGGTCCCTTATCACAATTCCAGAAAGCCTGATAAGGCAATGAGGTTTTGCGTCCCGCCTGTTGATGGAACTGAAATAAGATTCAAAGCACGTTAAATATAGCCCGACGAAAGCTTTATTGCCCTTGAGAACCTATGCCACCAAGTCTTTCTGACTCAATTATCTTGAAGTTTGACTCGTTTTACATTACTTTTTCGAGCCGTAGATTGCGTGGTATATCCTAAATTTAAATCATACAAGCACATCTGTTGCAGTATATTTGATTTGTAAAGTGAATGATACTAAGCAATGCCTGCCAGGTCAAGTGTGCCCTTTAATGCAGACAAAGCACAATCACAGACCACTAAGACCACTAAGAGCACATACCTAAGTCAATGACCAAAGATAACTACTAAAAGAATATAGAGCCACAAAATATGTATGTCATTTATTTTGTGATAAACTATATCAATGCCTGTAAAACGAATTGAAATGAGTGGTGCCTTTTAGACCCTCAATCACTTAAGAGATCACGATGCAGCTTATTTTACAAGTGTGATTACTCCAGCTTTGTTGGGATTTGAAACTGTATAAAGCTTAACGCGAGAAAGCATGTTCCATCATGAGTCTTTCTTGCGTTGCATCAAAATTGTCCGAACAATCTATAACATCTGCTGTGGCATAGGAGTTCCCGAAATCGTAAATATGAACGCGTTCATTTTCTTCATCAATGCACATATTGAAGTGGTTGAGATTTGCATGTATTATGCCCAGTCTGTGTAAAAGTTCAAGTTGATGCATGGCTTGAGGCTTCAAATGCTGATAGTTTTTCGAAGGTTTGGCATTGATATGTTCTAATTCTGAAATCACCAAAAAGAAAGCCTTAACTGTATTCATAGGATCAGTGATGACCCCATGAAGAATTAAGCGTGGTGTATCAATCAAGTCCCCACCACTCTGATTATCCAATTGATCTTGGTTGTATTCTTCTATCCGTTCATAAGCCTCAATTTCGTTTAGATGGTAATTTAGCAGAGTATGACCAACGTATTCTCTCCCGTCAACAAAAGCTTTCGAAAGCAGCTCATGATCAGGACTGTTCTTATAATAGTCCAGAATGTCAGAAATGGCTTGCAATTTTATTATCACGTTACTAATTTTTTGGTTTCGTCTGTTGTAAAAATCTCCTCGTTTTGGCTCCATATGAAATTTTTTGGTAAATTCATCAGCAGGCATTGAAATTACATAGTTGAAATTGTCACCTTCGGGCTCTCTGAGCACTTTCTGCGCCAGAATCTCTTCTAGGTTCACCACATCGTGGGATATTCTGGAGTCCATATAGTAGGGAGCGTTTGGTTTGGTGAGTGGTGGTTGTGTTAGGGGAGATGATCTTGTGAATAATGAAGGTGGTGGTTGGAAAGGAGGTGTAGCGTACGGTGTCTCCTGGCTTTTTGCCGAGTCCTCAAAGCTGTCGCTTATCTGCTGGTAATCATCTTTCGCTTCTGGTTCAAGACCTTTCATTTCCCAGGTCTGCTGTTCAACACTGACGAGATTAATGTCCAGGACTTATGCAGGAAGATTGGAACGAACAATAGAAACGGCTTTCTATCTTCTTCGGACTTGAGCAAAATCAAAACAAGAAATAAATGTTCGCGAATATTTCTACAATAGACAATTTTATTCATAAACTCGTTACTTTGATATCTATTTCCCTAGAGACTCCAATATCTTATCAAAGTCGGGCTTCGTGTACTTGATGTATTTGTCAGTGTGCTTGGTGAAATCACCGGAAGAGTGCTTATCGTAGAATCTCTTATAAAGCGGACTAATGAATGAAATCTCCTTGGACAAAAACCTCTTCAATGATTGATCAGTGATATTGTAGGCTCTATAACTCTTTACCAATTCATCAAATTCACTGTTGAAATTTCTGAACTTCTCTTTAATAGCCTCACGATCTTTGGAGTTTAATTTTCCAACCACATTGACATCCATCAAATATGAAGCAACCTGTTTCCAGCCAGTAAGGAAGAAATTTAATGCTCTCTTTTTCAACTTTTCCAACCTTGCAAACCCAACGGAGTCTAGAATGTTACTCAAATCACTTCTTGATATAATTTGCTCGACCAATGTAATGTTTGTTATCAAGAAGTATCCCACTGATTGCTTCTTTTTGATGAATTGTTGAGCCTTGATTTCTAAACTAACAATCAAAGCATCGATGACATCTGAATAGAAAGAAGATAGTAGCTGCTTTGGATCAGTATCGTCAATTGCTGTAGTCTGACTAATACTGGAGAACGTGGTAAGCCATTGAGGCTTTGGCTGAGAAGGAATCCAGCTTCCCGCTTTCAACCCATTCATAACACTTAGTTCACCATCTTTATATTCTGAATATTTTCTTGCCTTACTCATAACTTCCACAGTGGCCTCTGAAACACCACTATCTTGTGGCAATTGTAACAATGCACCAACCCTTTGGTCTGTGAATACCAATAACTCCTTGAATAAAGAACGAGCAACAGTGCGGCATCTTTCAAGAGCGGCTTGTAAAGCAGGATATGTCTCTTGGGATTTTGATCTCAACATGGAGAGAACTTTGGTAAGATTATCAATCAACTCAAATGATAAAAGCCCATCATTTGTCAGTGATTTGGAAATTGAATCTAGAATGTTGTTTATAATTTTAGCAAAATTATCAACGGATCTTTGAATGATAGTTTGGAAAATTGGAACCATGAATTCCGAACCTTTGAATATATCTTCCGAAAGAGCATATTCATTTGATAAAAACCCTAGGTAAGCTTCCGTATAGTTCCCAATACCATTACTTCCTCTTTCGTATGGAACCTTGTCACCTTTTCTTGTGTGTTTGGTGAATGGTTCCAAGAATGCCATACTATCAGTAATTACATTTGATCTTGATTCTATGTAAATATTATCAATTGATCTATCGTTTTCATTGAAAAAGCCCAAAATTAAACCAACATCCCTTATTTTGGCATTTGACATATATGGGAATGGTTTTCTTTGACTCATAAAGATTTGAGGATCAAAAGGTTGTGAATCTGGTGCAATTAGGTCTCTGAAATAAGACTTTAACTTGAATTCACTATCCAAAATTGTTTTGCTCAAATTTTCAGAAATACCTCTATATTCGCCATTTTCGTTATCGGTCAATTTCTCCAAGATATCTTCAGATTTGTGGATCGTAGTGATATATGTCTTGACGTTATCTATTCGTTCACTTAATCTAGCTTCATACATCGAAGCTTCACTTGCAATGCCTTGGACATTTGAAACAGCAAGCAAACTTTCGTTCACATTTCTTTGAAACACTGATAACCTTTTATTTTTATCCACAATTGGTCTTAACAGTTGTTCTGATCTTGACGTGCTGTCAGAAATCTTGTTCAAGGATTGACTGATTTGAGAAACCAACGACCGAGTTTTTAGCAGCGATTCCTGGAGAACAACGGCATCAGCCTCGTCTATATCCACTGATATTTGAGCCAGCGACATTTCCTTCAAGACTGTTGAATATTTGAGATTTGGCTCATTAAAATTGTATCAAAACACTGTTTTGTATTGAAATTTTGGATCCCGGTTTTTGATTCAGCACTATAACACCCAGACACCACATATAGAGACTACATTCTTTTCGAAACGACATTTGGCAGATTCTTTCATTATTTTAGCAAAAAGGGCATGGGTAAAATCAGTTCTATATAGCAGATGGGATTGGGGAGTCTATTCAATTAAGGTGATACGGATTCAGGCTTGTCTATGTTCTGCAATGTAGGCATCGGCAGCCTTCTTGATGGCCAAATTTGGAATCAATTGAGATTCATCTAGAGGATTTCTTGTCACAGGGTCATTGCCATTAGCTTTCAAATGACCGAGAATCCAAGAACGCTCATACGTGTTACCAGAAGGAGTTACAACTGGGTCATGGAAGATATTGAAACTGATTGGATCTAAAATGTGATCCGGAGCTTCGTTTTTACTTGGTGGAGCTCGATCTTTGGCTAAACTTGTTTCGAAAGTGTGACGTAAATCATCCAAATCAGTAGTATATTGTTCTTTCAAGCTTTTGTATTCCTTTTGGAAGTCAGTATCATCTTCATAGAAAGGTTTGTAGTTGAATCTTGATCTCAGGTAGTTGATTTTACTCCAATAAAATTCTTGGGTTAGTCTATAAAGTTTTGTGTATAGTGGGTTAGCTCTGGCAATTCTTTCATCGTGTTCCTTCTTGACAGATTCTCTTCTAGCCTCCAAGATATGTTCATAAATTTGCTGAGCTGACTTGTGATTGGTAGTTAGTGCCAATTCGTAAGCTTTAAGTAGTTTCTTGAGGGCAGCTTCTGGGTTATCTAGTTTTGTCAATGCGATACCTAAATAGAAAAATGCCTTAGCTTTTGGATTTATTAGTAAATGGCCTGTAATGCATCGATCTTGAGAGAGCACATACAGTTATCTGGAACCAATTCAATGGCCTTTTCAGCGTCAGCAGCTAAATAGTAAACACTATTGTTAGTTTCAATTTTTGGAAAATACATAGGAATTGAGGACATACCAATTAAATCGTATTGTAATTCGGCTTTGCTTGATCTAATACGGGCAAGGGCTCTCTATACGATATTGTTAGTCTCGTACATCTTGCTTGAAGACACCATAAATGGAAATCCACATACGTTCGTGTAATAGTTGGCCCTGGTGGAATCTTGTTGGATTCTGATGTTTCCAGTTAGAGTTTGAGTCTTATAAAGAGGTCTGTATCAAAGAAGAGACATACGCTTGGGTATAGAGCTAGAAAATGGTTAGTAAGAGAGCATTTAAAGCGCCCAAACAGAGACTCACTTCGATGGCTTCATCGAAATCTTCACGAGCGAAAGCCTTATTCCCTTTCTAGTTCATCGGTTAGTACCTCAATCAGCGTGCTTGTTTCGAGATCTGAGCACATACGGCCTTGAACTTCTCAGCGCTTTTGGTGTTGGCAGTGGACATTGGGCTGTTCCTTGGTTCTGTGGTCGAACTAGCTTGGATCGAGTACGGAGTGAAGCCCTAAAAGACGTGCCATTCTACACATCTCAACCGACGGGTGACCACTAAAATTATCGATCTCATCTCGATATATGAAAATTTTCGCTCTGGAGCTCACTCTTCTTCTTGTTCTTCCCACTCTCCAACAAAGACCCTTAACACATTTCTCAGCACTGAACTGGTGCTTATTGTTGCTGTTTTAGTGACTGCTTAGCACTGGTACGACGGTACTGCGAACAAGCTCAAGTGGTCTAGAGAGAGTTATTGTGCCGTTTTCGCTAACCGCAACTGAAACCTACATGTTGTCGTTTGATAGTAGACTGGCAGACAGCTATAGATCCGAATATATGAATTTGTTACATTAATCGTCTCTCAAAGAGCTTGTAGACACTCGCCAATTCTATCTCGATATCATCATCGTCTCTTCTTGGACATTCTGTTGTGGGTTTTATACGTAAATCTGGTTATATAGATTTCGAGAAAAACGAAAAATAAGATCAAAGCTTTGGCAGAATAAACAACAACTCCACTCAATTCCAGGAAACACAACAAGCCATGTCTAAGGAGACGATACTTAAAAATCTCAGAACAAACATCCATTTGGAAATACAACCCAACGAGTCTTCCAACGACTCGGTGGCGTTCATCAACACTCTTTTGTACTCGAAGCATGACAAGGTTAGTACACATATCGCAAACTTGGAGCAATTATAAGAACAACGACTAACAACATGGGCTTATAGAACTCAGATCTACTAAGGAAGGAGATATTACAGAGCTTCGCTACAAATAATGCTCCTTTGAAAGAGAACCTATCCCAATACACAGATTTCATCACACAAAGCAAATTCGCTAATGATCTAATACTTCAAGAAACAAAACATACGCTAGAACAAAAGAAAACAAGAAGGCTTTCGGTGGACTTTGAAGCTAATAATGAAGTCTACGACGAAATAGATGGCAACGAGAACAATGACGATGAAAATGTTTCTCAATTGAGAAAGAGATTGTTAGGAAGTAGATCTAGAACCCAAGATTCAGTCACATCAGCAACCGCAACATTCGATGAGAAACTACATCATGAGGAACAAAAGCAACAGGACGTGTTACAAGATATGTTCCAATTCGTGAAGAGTATAAAGGAAGGTGCCGAGGCGTTTGGCTCAAAGTTAAACGAAGATCAAAGTGTCTTGAAAGCTGCCGAGGCTGGATTAGATGTTACAAGCAAAAAATTGACCAAATCCAAAAATAACTTATCCAAAACCATTGCAGCTTTAGGTTTGATCGATGCTTTGAAACTATTCGGCTTGGTAATATTTTTGTTTTTATTGTCATTGATCATTATTAAAATCTTCCCTAAATGGTGAAATGAGTGACTACGATTAGTATGTAACTAAAAAAATATATATATCGAAAGAATGAGCTATCTACCTATATAAATGTAGAATTATTAGCAAAAAGGACATGACAACATCAAAAAATTCATATCTATAAACTAAATCAACAACAAAATGACAAAAATCAGACATGTTATCGTGTTTAAACAATCAAACCTTCTTCATATAAAGAATCGATCTCCTTTTGGAATGCCTTTTTAGCATTTGGTCTTTTCAATTTCAAAGTTGGTGTGATGGTATCATCTTCAGTATTGAATGGTTCAATAGCTAAATGAATGTTCTTTAAATTTTCAAAACTGTATAAACCAGTATGTTCAATGTTTTGATTCAACTCTTTTAAAACAAATTTCCTCAATTCCAAATCCTCCAAATTGTTCAATAATTGTTCATGTGTAGAGATTTTGGTTTTCAAAGAAGAATTGGCCAATAACTTTAATAAGACAGCTTCTTCAATACCAACTATACCAACAAGATAACTTTGATAACTATCACCATAGACAAACAATTGATTAATAAATGAATTGTTACCAAGATAAAAATTTTCAACTTTTTCACTGGCAATATATTCACCTTGGGCTAGTTTGAAAAAGTTTTTAACACGATCTATGATGGCTAATGAACCAAACTCATCAACTTGTGCAATATCACCAGTACTGAACCAGCCATCTTTGTCAACGCTGGATCTTGTGGCTTCCTCATTTTTGAAATACGTATCGAAAACTTGAGTACCTCTCAAAATCAATTCACCGCTTCTATTTGAGTCAAATGTATAATTCATATCTGGTAAATTGCGTAATTTAAATTCAGATGTGACCCCGATAGCACCACATCTTGAAACGTCCTTGTTATATTTGGTGGTGATTGCCAAACCACCGAGTGTCTCTGACGAACCATAACCTTGGTAAAACCCAGAGTTCAAAACTTTACGCAAGTAAAAAATTGATTCACCAGCTAATGGAGATCCACCACTAATTAAAAAGTCCAAGTTTTCAAACCCAATTTGTTGTTTAATCTTGTTAATAACCAGCGAGTCCAAGATTCGAACAAAGTATTCATCATCTTCGTGGTGTAATTTATAATCAACAGCAAATCTTAATAAAGCACCTTTCAATCCTGGAGTGTTCTTAACTTTATCTTTAATCCCACTTTCAATCCTACTATATAATCTTGGAACTGCACTGACATGAGTTGGTTTCAAAATTTTGATGTCCTCAAGAAAAGTCTTTGGATTTTCTGGATTTGAAGGGAATCCAATAGCAGCACCTTTACCCAGTTCGTAAATAATCTTGGAACGTTCATAAACATGTGCCAAAGGTAATAAAACCAAAGAGACTGGATCCATTGGGAATGTGACGTGGATGAAAAGGAAAGAACCTGATGCAATAACATGTTTATGTTTTAGTTCAACACCCTTTGGAGTCCCGGTTGTGCCTGAGGTGAAAGAGATTGTGTATAATGTCTCTGGGGTTGGAACTCTATGGGACACAAGATTTTCTTTACCAATAGATAATATTGTTTGGAAATCAAAGATTTTGTAGCCATGAGATTCAGCTTTGTTAATCAATTCGACATCTTCTTCAACATTTTTCGATAAATCTTCTATTGTAATCAACACTTTAAGGAATTTTGAGCCAATTTCCAAAATCTTTTCAACTTTGTTTTTGGACAAGACCATTATTGGAGATTCTGTCAAGTTCAAAATGTAATTAATAGCTGTGGTGCCCAAGGTATCGTATAAGGGGGTGTTTGGAATGGAATAGGCATGTGAACCTAAATCACTAACGATCCATTCTGGCTTGTTGGCAGAGAACAATGTCAAGATGAATTTATCTAAATCAGCTTCTGGTGCGTACTGCTTAACCAAATGTAAGAAGGCTGAACCAGCATAGTCTCTTTTCTCACCCAATTGTTGATAAGTTTCATAGGTGAAGAAATCATCAAACTTCCCAGTGGCAGGGTTCTGTTTTCTGTAACCAATAGACCTGTTGTTCTTGTGGATCTTCAAGTTCTCTTGAAACAAATGATAAAATGTCTGGTACTTAGGATGGATGTAGCCTACCAAATCACCACCTTTCAAGTACGAGTTTCTAAACACTGGAGAGAATTCGTCAGTCTGGGACCCTGGAATAGGCGTAGAAGTGTTGTGCTTCTCGAATGGGAGCGGTAGGATTGGGTACAGATCCTCCAATCCTTGGATGTTTTCGCTGTTTGGCAACGGAAGAGCAGTCATGATGGTGTTCCCAGCTCGTGTCCACAATGAAGTCTGATGGAGAATGTTGATGGTCAGTTTGGAGGTTTGTTTGGAGTTCGGCGATTGTTTGTTTTATTTGGAAAATGGTTTCGGTAGATGAAGATTTCCAAAAACCAGTTGGAAAGACCGCTGTATTGCACTGGAACCATCACGCTCGGCCCAAAGACTACACAGGACTGTTCTCGTTGTTTAGTGCGAATAAGAGCCAAAGATGAACGTTGACGAGTTCAACGAGTCGCAAAAGGTGAGTGTCCAGCGGTTTATTGGAGAGACATTTGCTCGAGGATAATACTAACGTTTAGGAAAGACGGTTTATATACTGAAGAAGAACCCCCACAAAAGACAGAAACTGAGCAAAACTCTTGTTGCCTCTGAAGGATTAACGCTCAATAGCTCGAACATTCCGTTCCTAAGGCTGCTACAAGGTCAAGAACCACTGGATAACATCAAGCTACGATACAAACTATTCCAAAGATCAGTCGGTTCACAAGATGATATTGCCAAAAAAATCATAGACGAAACCAGTAATCAGACTTTGTCCAAAATCTCAGATGTGATAGCAAAGAACATTGCTCCAAAACAAACTGATGCTACTTTGCTAACTTCAAGTGCAAGCTCCACTAGTAGCTCTGGTTTCATCTCACAACTGGTCAGCCATTTATCGAAAAACAACAACAACAAAGTAATACGTCTGAGTGCCAAAGAATGTCATACAATCAGGATATCGCTGAAAAAGGTCGTTGGCTCAATTTTGAACGACAGCTTTGCCGGTGCTGATGGTCACTTGGATAATGATAGCGATGAAGAAGCAGGAAGTGATTATGACGAGGATGAAGATTTCGATGGTTTAGCGAACTTACAACAGAAAAGGTTGGCGTTTGATTTAGACGCAGTTGAAGAATGGTGCACTCAAACCTTTGATAAGAAAGGAGAGAATCTGTCTGATACCCAAATGAGAATTGTTCTCGTTTTCGAAGATACTGACTCGTTCGATATGGGACTGTTCAACGAATTGGTTAGGCTAGTAAACCATTATACAGATAGAATACCGTTCAAGTTGATATTTAACATCGGGACAAGCGTTGAAAACTTTTCTAAAAAATTAGATAGTGACCTGAGTCATTCACTTCATTTTCATCAATTCAATATTGAACAAACAGATTCAATACTAAATACCATCGTCCAAGAAATTGTTATGAAAGATGATTTTCTTTTGGGCAGTGAAAGTGTTTATACTCTATTAAGAAGGTTTGAAAATTCAATCAGAGATATTAATGATTTACTCAAGAATTTAAAGTTTTTGAAAATGATCTTCTTCTTTAATCAACCATTATGTGTTATAAAATCACTTCACCTCTCTGATGAGGAAAAAAGAGCAGATTTGAACGAGCCATATTATCAAGCCCTGAGAATGCTTCCATCTTTTGAACGTCATATAACTGCTCTTGCTTCAAATAATGAAGTGGATCCTGCTGAAATCTTGAGCTATTTGGAAAATGATCAATCATTACATCAACTGGTGCTACAGTCCACAGTGAATTATATGAAAAACTTGACAAACTTTAAATCAATGTTCTCATTTATTACCAATGTTATTGATAAACACATTAAGATGAAAGGAAATCACTTTGAGTTTTATGCTAAGCTGACTAATAAAGATGAACTTGTCAGGAATCAATTCATCAAAGAGATGCTCTCATCTTTGAAACTCTTGGAAAAAGAAAACATGTTCAAGCTTCTACAGGAAGTTGAAACCTTCGCTCAAGACGATGACTTGGTACAATCTTTGAATCTAAAAATCAAGGCCTCTGTTGATTTAAAGAAACTAGACGCACAACTATTTGATCCAGATTATTCCAAAATCCAATACAAGATTGACTACAGAAAATCCATGGAATTACTAATCTCACTATTTGAGAACTCAATCAAAGCATCTCTAAAAAATCCGTTCCATATGGTCTTCAATGAATGCTTCCAGTATAATGATTTTGAAGTTTTGAAGTCAAATTTGCAACCACAAACTAGAAGTATCATCGAGGATTCATTGGCCAATCCAGAATTATACATCAATACAAGACAATCAACCGACTCACCAATGGATAGACTAAACTCCAAGGTGAGTCCAATCATTGCTGAACTATACCAAATATATCGTGAAACTAATTTAAGTTTGAACATATACGATTTCTATCAGGTTTTCAAAAATTCGTTGAGAAGGGAAGAAATAATGACAGATTTGAACAGTATCTTGGATAGTAAGGATAAAATATTGGAGCAGCATCTGAATGATGATCTTAGATTCAAATTCATATATCAGTTTTTCAACGATGTCGATATTACAGATGAAGCTAAATGGGACAAATTGACATTAGTCTTTTTCTTACAAAAATGCGGTGAGCTAATAGATTTAGGATTTTGTAAACAAATCAAAAGAAAAGGTGACTCAATAGAAAAATGTGTCTGGAAAGGACTTTGAAGAAGTAAATGAAAATAGATAAATAACGTCAGAGAATGTGTGAAGTTGGTATATAATAAGTAATAAATTTTGAATTGAGAGAAGACCATCAAAACAACTTTTTTTTAGCCACCAGAGAAAATTACCAAAGAAGTAGTGTGTACCAGTGGTACTTACCTAAGTGCTTTTTGGAATTATTCAAAGCAGCTATGTGCTATAATTATCTCATAAAAATAATGATAATAATGGTGAAGCCAATACTAATGGTAGAAAGCGACTCACATTTTCAGCAGCAGCAATACCTTCGTAAGTAGCAACGTCATATGAAGAAGAAGCAGAATCACCGGTCTCAATAGTTGTGATCACCGGTGTCAGAGAAGAATATGAGGAAGATGATAAAGAGAATTCACCAACACTTGATTCAGACTTCGAGGAAGATGCAGACGAAGTGATTGGAACAGAAGAAGATTGTGTAGCTCCAGCCTCATCAGTCAAAGCAGCTTCTAATCCTGATTCCAATCTTGATGAATACCAAGGAAACTCAGTGACAACGCTGTCAACTTCACTAGCTGGGAAATCTGTCAAGATTGAGGTATATGAATCATCGGTATAAGTCAAGATTTTGGTATAATACTCCAAGATGACAGTTGGTAAACTGATAGAACCGCCTTCCAACAGTTCGCCATATTGTAGCACATTATTTTCAACATCACTCAATAATATGGTGGCATACTCAACATTATTAGCCAAAGCAAAAGAAGCAAAGAGAGGAGCAAATAAAGCGAATGAATATTTCATTTTCAGCAGAATGGTTGAACTTTTAGGTACAGAAAGGTAAGAAGAAGATGGGAAAATTCAATGGACGCAGGATACATGGTCTCTTTTATAACATAGACGGTTAAACACTGATAGCGAGAACCGGAGTGCTTCGATGCAGCTGAAGCTAGGGAGCCTCATCTTGATCTTCATAGATATTCAGATCTTCACCATTGAGACCCATTTTAGGATATTTAAAAGTAATATTATCAAGCATTGTAAGAAAGTGTGCCACAAAAAGTCAGTCTTTGAGTAGCGATTGGAAGCCCATTTGGGGAATACAAGGCCTCACACACATAAAAATGGCCCACTATAGCTGATCGCTTTTGATCTAACTGCCTCATTGAAACGCTTCGGGATGCTGTTTTGTGTAGCTTCTAAAAAAGATCTTGAGATAGTAGCGAAAAAAGAAAAAAAAAACGTTTCGAACGCCAAATTTTTTTTATCTAATCGATTAATCATTGACAACGTCTTTTATACCCAGTGAACTCCAGATTCATACATAATCCCAACAATAAAAGTTCACATGACCCAAGATTTTGACCCTCTATCATTTTTCACCTCTCAGAAGCTCAAAAATGATAGCCCTTCTCATATGACAGTTCCAGCTCCTATCATAAAAGTGGAATCCGTGAAAGTTTTGATTTCAGAGACGACTGAATCTGAAACTGGAGATTTTCAAGAACCCGCTTTAAATCTCGAAGAAGATGCTGTGATACATGCTTTGGATTTACCTCTATTATCAAATTTGCTTCCTGTCGAAGTTCTGATCGTAATATTAAAATTTTTGAGGCCTGAAGAGGAAACGAATTTTGGCTCCGGAGGTGTTTATAAGGAGGACAATCGGGATATTGATGAGATCCTGAAGTTTAAAGAGGTAACACTGGAGGAATGCCAATCAGCAGAAGCATGGTTGAGCTCGAATGGATACGAGAAGCTTTCAAAAAATCTCCGTCATATACATTTCTCATCAAATTTCTTCCAATATCTAAACAAGATTTTATCATCAAAATTTGCTGCTAATGATACCGTGTTGAAGCTCGCTAGCTTGAGAATTTCAGAAAACTGTGGTAGAACAGCTAGACCGGATTTCCAAAGAAGGATACTGCTGAAAAACTTTGACAAACCAATCGCTCTTCATGAACCAGCACTTACTTCCGATAATTTGGGCTTGAAAACATGGGGATCATCATTGATTCTAAGTGAACTGATAGCTCAAGAACACGAAAGGCTAATTTTGGAGCCTGTTTTAGAGTTGGGAGCAGGAACTGGTCTTTGTGGAATAACCATCAACATGCTAGGATACAACAATGTTATATTAACGGATCTCCCTGAGATTCTTCCAAATCTAACAAAAAATCTTGAATTGAATGGGTGCAGTGCACAATGTGATGTGTTAGATTGGACAAATGCTGAAGAATTTGTGGAGCTAAGGGGAGATCTGAAATTCAACACGATCGTAATTGCCGATCCGATATACTCTGCAGAACATCCAAATTTTGTGGTAAATATGATGAAGAAATTTCTTGCAAAGACTTCCGATGCCAGAATTCTTTTACAAATCCCAATAAGAAAAACATTTGAAGCCGAAAGAGCCAGCCTATGGGGTTTACTGGAGGAGCATCAGTTTAGCGTTCGTGATCATAGAGTCATTGATGGTTTCGATGATTTTGGTGCTCAAAAATTCATTTACAAAGAATTGAGATGGTTATGATCTTCGTTCCATTTAGAGTATATGTTCATATATTCAAGTGACCATTATTGAATAGCATTGAAATGAAAAGTAAAGTCATTTTATCGTTGATAAATAAAACACCTATTAGTGTACCTCTGTTCCGTAAAAGTACCAGAATATTGAGGATTGACAATACCAATTTGAAAGCCCTTGTCCTCTAATCTTCGTTTTGAAGCCTCGACAAATACTTGTTACTGCTGCAGATTCTTTTTGAACAACTGAGGAAGTGGGCATCAGTAATATGTCACAAGCAAAGTAGGAGCAAAATAGAGAAGACAGACTAAAAGACGTCAGTGCAAAATCGTTGTCGCTAGTTAAAACGTATTCATCAAGAGCCAGGAAACCTTTAGCTTTCAGTAGTGTTGTCTTAGCACCATGTAACGAGACAGCAAAGAGACAATCTTCTTTTTTTTTGAATCATAAAGACCTCCCTGAAGGGGTCAAGATCAAGAATATTTCCATGATGGAAATTGACTTACTTTTGACAGTCCACAAGCCATCATCAAGAGTTTTTGGTATGTGTCATATGGGATATGATTGCTGTTAGTTTTCGTTGGTTTTGCTGAATTGAAGCTATAAGTCTTGTGTTGAACTTCGTCCCCCTTTAGCTTCTGTTTTTCATTGGACCAGCGAGTCTAGCATTGATTATTTTACTTGGGGTCCACTCGCTGGCCTTTGTCTTTCATGAAACCTTTGAAATTACTGGCTCGAACCTTTCCGAGTGGATGTTCTCATAATATCAACCCTTGATTCAGAAGCGTTTGAATTTTATTTGTATATCAAAGCCTGAACAACCACGACTCAACAGCTAGCTAAGAACCACCACGGTTTCGAAATATATTGCCTTTGTTTAAGGCTTCAGTTCAAAGTGTTGCTTCAAGTGTTCAAGGAGACGTCAAAGCTACTTATAAATCTTGAAATTCAACAACCTCTGAAGTTATGAAGAATTTTCCCTCTAATGACTGGGTTGAAGACTATTTAAGCAGCATGATTGCACGGCGAATGGGGAGAAATCTGCTCTATCACCTGCTGTAATTTTCTATTTCAATCCTACACAAGATTATTCGATCTTAGTTTTCCAATTTTGATATTAAGCTGAAAACATTAGCTCAAAAAATGTTGGATGTTGACATAGATACTGTCCTACTAACCAACAGCAGTATTGATGATGCATGGAAAATTTGTGTCTTAGAAGGAGTTTACTATGGAACAAATGACTATAATGGATCATTGAATGTCAGAATATCAGCTATTTTCGTTATATTTTTCGTTTCTACATTCGCTACAGTTTTTCCATTGCTAGCTAAGAGTTTCAAAAAAATCAGATTACCATTATACTGTTATCTTTTCGCACGATATTTTGGTACTGGCGTGATCGTTGCCACTGCATTTATCCATTTGCTGGACCCAGCCTATGGATCTATTGGTGGGTCATCTTGTGTTGGTTCCACTGGTCATTGGGCTGATTATTCTTGGTGTCCAGCGATTATCCTGGCTAGCGTTTTCGCTGTATTTTTGATTGATATGATATCCGATGTTTACATTTGGCGCAAATACGGTGAAAGTGCACATGTCGATAACAAGGAAATTTTAAATGCTATCATTATAGGCAATGGAACTCATGTATGCGGTGATGTTGATGAAGAAAGACGTTCCGATGTTTGGGATGATTTTCAAAAAGGCCTTGACGTCAAAGCAAGTTCCTTTACTGACGAATCAACCATTGTGGGTCGAGGAAACTTCAGGAGTCAAATTGCAGCATTTTTGGTTCTTGAATTTGGCATTATCTTCCATTCAGTTATGATTGGGTTGAATTTGGGTGCTGTTGGAGATGAGTTCAGAACTTTATATATAGTATTGATTTTTCATCAGTCATTTGAAGGTTTAGGCATTGGTGCTAGATTATCAGCCATTCCATGGCCGTCAGATATTTCATTCGTCTGGGCTTACATGTTGTGCTTAGCTTACGGATTGGTTACTCCAGTTTCAATCGGAATTGGCCTTGGTGTTAGAACAACTTATATGTCCGGATCTTTTAATGCCAACATTATTTCAGGCGTGCTTGACTCCATTTCTTCAGGGATATTGATCTATACTGGACTGGTTGAGTTGCTCGCAAGAGATTTCATTTTCGACCCCAATGCTAAGAAAGATCTTGCGAAATTGACATTTATGATTTTCTCTACTCTATTGGGTGCTGGAATCATGTCGTTGTTGGGGAGATGGGCCTAAAGCTTCGAACATGCACGATTCCCTGCTTCATAAGTACCTTGACTCATTCTCTATAGTTTAAACACCAATAGAATAGCAATATACCGGTTGACTTAACCGAGACGGTAAGCTTACTTGGGGGTTCTTGTAGAGGTTTTGTCGCATGAAGACAATTCAGTATTGGAGGAAAAAATGGCCGAAATCCGCGAACAGAGACATAGCTCGATGATGACTTGAGTTCGTCGTTCAATGGCGGAATCCTGTTTATATTTGCTCAATGTCCAGCTTTCGTAGTCTCGTCATCAGTCCGAAGCGCTTTAAGTGTGGGACTGTGGATACTTTGGGAGGTCTACAAGGGTAGGTGAGACTTTGGTGCACCTTCCTAGTTATAACTTATAACCGCGTAGATATTGAGCATGAGCAAATAAAGTAGGCCAAAGGGTCAATCCCCAAAAAGGATACCAGTAGAGATCTGTTGGGCATCGTTTAATTGATCTAGCCCGCTTGATGTGTTATTGAGTATGTTGAGCTTGTCTCCCTGCGCTTAAGCTTTCGTATCATAATGTGACATTCTAATGTTAAAAGTGAATTACACAATTATTTTACGGTCCCTAATTATTATTTCACAATTACATTGGTGAATTGTGAATCCGGTCATAGCATTGAGTTCTTCATGGGCAAGGTCAAAATTTTTTTGTGTATAGGTCAAAGATTTGCCATTTGCAGTTTTGAAGTATTATATAAATATAAGAAGGATTCCTCTTTATGAACCCACCTAATAGTCACAATAAATTGAAACTATTTATTGAAATCACCCAGAACAAATATGTCAAACTTCACACTTCCAAAGCTACCTTATTCTTACGATGCATTAGAGCCTCATATTGATGCAAAAATCACCGAGATCCATTATACTAAGCACCATCAAACCTATGTTAATAATTTGAATGCAGCTTATGAGAAACTTTCAAATGCAATCAAGAACAATGACATTAAGACTCAAATTGATCTCCAACAAGCTATCAGGTTCAATGGGGGTGGCCATATTAATCACTCCTTATTTTGGGAAAACTTGGCTCCGGCTAATTCAAAGGATTTTGAAGGTGGTGCTGACCTGAAGAAAAAGATTGACGAACAATACGGATCTTTCAAAAGTTTTGAAGATAAATTTATTGGTTTGTTACTAGGTATTCAAGGTTCGGGTTGGGGCTGGCTAGTCAAAAATAATGAAACAAACGATCTGGAGTTATTTTCTTCCCCCAATCAAGATCCTGTTCCATCAAAATTCACTCCTTTAATTGGTATTGATTTTTGGGAGCATGCTTATTATATTCAATATTACAACAATAAGGGTGAGTATGCTAAGCAAATTTTCAATGTTTTAAATTGGACGGTTGCAGAAAAGAGATGGAAAGGCAATTATGAGCTGAGCTTATGAGATTTGACAAATTTGAGACTGAAGATTTCTAATTTGTCGGCACATAGGTCATATTTGAAGATTTCCTCTGAATGAATGTTGATGTGACCTACAAATGTTGTGCTCTTATGAATCAATCTGAATAAATACATAGTTCTTTAAACTTATTTCACCAATTCGTTTTGATGGGCTGTTGCGTTCCTCTCGTCGTAGTATCATATCATAGTGTACATCACAGGATATATTCATCAAAGTAAACGTTTTCTGTATCTTCTTCTTGCGAAGGCGCAATATAACTGGCAGCGTCAAATATTGAAAATTTCTCGTCTAATCTTTCTTCTTTCAAATCAACAATACTTTGGTAAGTCGACTTGTAACAGTCCAAGTTGATCTTCTCCAATTTATCATCATACACTAAGACTTGACAAAGTGATCTTATATCGTTTTCTATTAATTCCTCAGTGGTGACTTGACTTTTTGTGATGAAAGCTAATATTTCCTCCACAGTGGAATAATTTTTGTAAGTTGATGAATATAGCTGATTTTGTTTCAGATTGGCATTGTTGCTGAAAACATTAGGAAAGGTTTTACTAGTAACATATCTCCATATGATTGTAAGTAAACTATCAACAAATTCCGAGTCTAATTCACCATCTGTAAACCATGGACCACCAGTCACTTCAATAGACGGTGTCAAATGGTACAACATATAAATTTTTCTCGTTGGGTATTTTACAGACTTAACACTTTTGATAAATCGTTGACTTTCAAGCGACTTCAAACATCTCAGTACAACATGCTGATGTAAATTTGTACGTGCTCTTATGGTTTTTGTCCATATACCTTCTCTTCCTGAAGCCTCAATATACGAATAAATAATCGACTCATCTGAAGTCATATTAGCTCTCTTTGCAGCTTCTTGAGTTTCAACTGCTTGGAATCTAAGATCACCATTCTGTTTAACCAGCTTAACCAGACTTTGATTTAAAAGCACTTGAACAATAACCATCAAATCTGCAGCGGTTTCCACATTGGCTATTTTCCTTAATTCTGGCTCCGAAAACAAAGTGTTCTCAGGCTCAGCAATCATTGATGAATGTAAGCTCTTAGCAGCTTGCTCATTATTTGAAGACATCTCTGTAGATTGTATTGTAAGATATTTTTCACTCACACTTACTTACAGTGCTAAAAGATCATTTCAAGATTTTTTTAGGTTACACTTTTGTGGTGTATGGATGGTCTGCTCATCTATTAGATCTTTTTATACCCACAGCTAATTAATTGTGATCAAGCATTATTAACACAGGAAACTCAACGAACAGCCAATATGTCAATACGGAGACCCAAAGCAAAGATTATAAAAGATGGCTCTAATGAGGGAGAAGACCAAAGCTCAAAATTTGGCTCAAAGCCGCCATCATCAAGTAAGTCCAGATATCCCATTTTGAAGATAGTAGTACTAACGAAGAACATAGAGCTTGAAAGAAACAAACTAAAGCCTAAAGTGAAAATGAATTTTCAGCAGTTAACAGTATGTGATTTTATTTCCTAGCTCGGCTGCGGTAATGTTTGCTAACCTTCATTTACAGGATGACCAGGATGATTCGATGCTTGAAGACATTTCATTTTCAATAAAGAAGAAAACCAAAGTTACAAATAGATTGAAAATCCCTGAATCTCAACATTTTGATGCTGGAGTGAACGATAAAAAGGAAGAGGATAATGATGATGATATCGTTGTCGCGGAGGCATATTCTCCTCGATATCATAGTGAGGTCGTTGGAAAAGAAGAAATCAGATCAGATGAGGACGAAGTCTATACTGAAGTTCAGCCAACACCTGTCCCTTGTATCACACACGGAACAAGACGTGAATCACCAGACTCAGAGAAAGAAGAAGATGGATTCATATCATTGAACCTATCTGATGAAGAAGGCACACCATCAGTAAAATTTAAAGATTTTGTTGAAAATTCTCTAAAAGACCGACTCCCTGTCACTGAGCATGAAAGTAACGAACAAAAGAGACTACTCAGAGAAGAAAAGGAACTCGCCTTTAATGAAGTGTAAGTTCAAATTGAACTGAACCATTAGCCATGTCTGAGACAATTTACTAACGATAACCAGTGAGTTATTAAGCGACCCTGAAGTTGAGTCCGCTGACTGGGTGAATTTAAAGGTGAAGTCAGGCGCAATGCTCAAGGAACCCACAAGGAAACAGAAAAGACTTCCAAAACTGAACTTGATTGACGGAATATCCTTAGACTCTGAGTCTGAACGATTGAAAGAAATTGTAAAGCAATTACAAGCCAGGAGGTCCAAACTCGGTGAACAGATAGACCACAACAAACTAGCTACTGCTCAACAGCATGATGTAAAATGCGAATTAACAGATCAACTTTTGCAAGTCTCTAGTGAACTTATAGATGAATAAACTACCAAGCTCATCAAGTATTAACCATTTTTTCAGAGAACAACTACATCCGTCTTTTTTTTTTCAATTTCCGTCGCAACTCCGAGATAGTGCCCTGACCATATCTATCAATGATTCATCGACTTTGATAAGTTCTCAAAATTGTTTGAAATTGATGTTCAACTTTTTATAAGATCCAACTTTATCATTACTCTCCAGATCGTTTACCATAACTGAGTACTAAAGCTATCAGTATTTGGAAACATGCTAGCCAAAAAGGGTATACGTCATTTGATCTCTATCAGTGACCTTACCACAAAAGAGTTCGGGGTGTTGGTGACTAAAGCAGAGGCATTAAAACAACTGTACAGATCTAGGAATGCTGATGCATTCGCTGTTGAGCATAAGAAGCTCTTGGGTAGAACAATTGCGCTTGTATTTTCTAAAAGATCAACTAGAACTAGAATCTCATCGGAAGGTGCTGCTGCGTTTTACGGAGCTCAACCAATGTTCTTGGGGAAAGATGATATTCAACTGGGCGTGAATGAATCATTTTATGATACCACTAAAGTTCTATCCTCAATGGTATCAGCAGTCTTTGCAAGAGTCAATTCACACTCGGAAATTCAGCAGCTAGCTGAGCATTCATCTGTCCCGATATTGAATTCATTATGTGATACATATCACCCTTTACAAGCCATTGCTGACTTATTAACCATCAAAGAAGCTTTTGGAGAAACCAAGGGGTTGAAGCTTGCATGGATCGGAGATTCAAATAATGTGATCAATGATTTAGCCATTGCTTCTCTGAAATTAGGTATCAATGTTTCTGTTGCCACACCGAAGGGAATTGAAGTTCGTGACCAAATCATTGAAACAGCTAAGGAAGTCACAAAAGAGACTGGTGCAACTTTTGAACTAACTAACGAACCCAAGAAGGCCGCTGAAGGTGCAAATATTTTGGTGACTGATACATTTGTGTCAATGGGCGAAGAGTCTGAAACGGCTAAGAAATTGAAGCAATTTGATGGTTTTCAAATATCTCAAGAGCACACAGCAGTCGCAGATAAGAATTGGAAATTTATGCATTGTCTACCTCGTCACAAAGAAGAAGTCACTGATGAAGTGTTCTATTCTGATAACTCCCTTGTGTTCGAAGAAGCTGAAAATAGACTTTATGCAGCCATGGCTGCCTTAGAAGTCTTTGTTGTTAATAAGGGCGATTTCTCTAAATAAATAGCAACTTGTGCATTCGGTGGCTCGTAAGTTGCATTTACACACGGAATATGACCGGGTTTTATGTTAACATGTGACTATACACTGTAAAGTACTTTTTGTATATACTTCTTGTATGGCGCAATACGATGGCTCTTAATCTATCTGAAGTTAACAGTAACAGGCAAATTTTTGAGATTTATTGCTTCGTCCCACTCAAGCATTTTGACCCCGTTGTCGAATATTCCCTCTCCTTCAAATGCGCTAGCTTCTTTGGCTAAGATATTGGAGTAGTAAGGTTTCACCTCATTGGATAGCAATGAGAACGTAATATGAGGAAATTCATTGGCAGAATTGAATTCCAATTCGGCTTGAGACTCACTGTGACAGATATTGTTAATGCTCACCAAAACTGCGAAAATGAAGTCGTTCCATATAACTTTTTCCAACTTAATCTGAGCCTTATAGTTTAAATAATTTCCAGTCTGAATCTCTTCGTTTTCGTAAATTTTCAGATACTCTGACCAGATAAATCTTTCAATCTCGGAACCTTTTTTTCCTTGTGTACAATGAGCTAATGTCACATGGAACTTTGAAAGTGAGGTATTCGAAATTTTTCTGTAGAACTGAGCATCAATGCCGACTTTTGGACCCTTCAACTCGATTAGCTTTTCAACTTCTTTCTTGAGCAATTCAGTTTGCGGAATATCAATACTGAAAAAAACAGGCGTTTTTTTTTTCTTCAAGCCCCGAACACTATCACTTTGTCGTAGATTTTTGTTGATCTGGGCCTTTTTTTTCGAACACTGATTATTCGATTGCTTCCCTGTTATTTTTGTGAAAGATGGCTTAAAATCCAAAGACAATTTGAAAGCGTGATTGACTACTTCTGGTGAAGGAAGCTCACTAATCAAGACAGGGTATTGCTTATGAAGCACATCAAGAATTTTGCAGGAGTTGTAATACGATGACTTCGGGCCGCTTGAATCGAGATCAATGATCAAATCGAATTTTGAGTCAGGCTCTTTCTCAGCAATAACATATTGAAATCTTTTCGCAAACCCGGACATTATTCCCTCGACCTTGGATGCTTCTGATGAAGCTTTAATTGATTGATGATTGTCCCCTCTTGTAAACACCCTTTGTGTGGTATTTCTCCAGATTTCGTTTCTATCTGAATCATCAGAAATAAAGTTTAAGCAAACAAATTGTACGTTCGTGTTATGAGAAATGTAATCATCACGAAATGATGCAAAATCTTCGAAAATCTGTTGTCTTTCCCTATACTGATGATTGTTTCTATCTAGTATAACAACCCTTTTGTTTGATAATTGCTCCAAAGAACGCCTAATGAACAGATGTTTTGCAGATTTACCATGAGGAATATCATCATTAGAAACAAAGGACCACGTGTCTTTGAAAATGTTCACTAATGTTTGGGCAGTAGTAGTTTTTCCACAGCCTATGGTAGCGACTGGAATAATGACAAATTTTGTGTTCTCATCAATTTTCAGACCCTTCATTGCATTCATCATTTCTAATTCTTCCAACAACTCTTGATTTAATATTTCGGGACCACTTTTACCGTAATACTTCAAAAAGCTATTTCTCAGCTCGATGATCCTAAAGCCAGCTTGGTACTCAGAAGCCAATTTAGAGTCACCTTCAAGTAAAGGTATAACGAAATCCAAGTATCTATTAGTGATGAATTTGTGTTTCTGAAACTTGATAGAAGATCTGCTCTTATGTAGCAAATATTCTTTGGTGACTTCTCTCCATTGTCGATACATCAAATAAGGTTCCTCGAATTTGAATTTGAAAAAATAGTCTTCATCTTCTCCATCCACGATCTTCTTGCACCTAATGACGAAACCTTCTATTTCCTTGCCCTTATATGAGCCATTTTTGGAATAAGCAGAGAGAGACTTTTGTAAATCAGATATGGTGTGTTCCAAAAAATACTCAATTATTTTAAAACCCCATCGGTCTGCGAACTCGTTAACTTCTTGAATTGGATATGTTGAAAACGACGGGATATTTAAATTCAAGCCGTGGAGATAAAGACCAGCATTCCTTCCAGTATATTCAATGATATGCTCCTCAAAGCCATCATCGCAAAATTCTGCTACCGCAGTAGCGTTCATTTGGTAAAGCTGCAACGCAAGTTCTTTTGTAGTCAAGTCAAGCGTAGTCAATTGGGCCTCCAGGAATTTTTGGCCCGCAATAGCGTGATTTTTGGTCGTATCATCTCTGGATCCAGTTGAGTGTTTACTGCAGACCACTATTGTTCCGTCTTCAAGACCCGAGATCAAGATAATACATCCATTTTCCTTAGCAGTAACATGGTAAGGCCCTCTGGTGTTTCTCTCCAACCAATCCCATCTTGTTGTCGCGACCTCGTTTATATTGAAAAATTTGTCGTAACCTCTAACAGCTATCTTCTTCTGATCGACTAAAGTGAAAAGCCCTCTGGCATTGGAAGGTAAAGGGATCTTATCCTTAGCGTAATCCCATTCATTAAACTTCCAGCTAATCAACTGTTTATCACTATTCAAAACCTGATATTGCCTTTTTGTGGCCTTACCTCTTCTTTTCAACTGAGAAGCTTCCTCTAATCGTTCAATCAATGTATGGACATCGTTCAATCCATCTTGGACTGCCATAATTCAAAGTTTTAAGAGTTCAAAAGCGAAGACAATAAGATTCAAAAACATTGATTGTCTAATACACAATAAAAATAAAAATTGAAGCACTTTTTTCTTCGAGATGAATCAGTGATTAGGTAACACACAATAAAAATTCATTCGGGAATCGGGTTTAATGATTGTGGCTCCAGAGGTATGTGCGATTAGCGATGAGTGTGTGATTAAAAACAGTGGCAGCATCACTGAGGACGGTCAATTTGAATTGTATAAATGATGTCGAGATTCCAAATGGCATTTGAATGTTGTTTTTAGGCAGTCAATATAAGTTGCTGTGATAATGTCAGTGAAAAGATCACTGATTAATTTATCATCGAGGGTTATCAACCAGCCAGGGTCATTGAATTACGCTAGGCGTTTTTATAGCGCCAAAAATGGGAGCCCGCAAAAAAGTATACCTGGACCAAGGTCCTCCAGAAAAAAGTCTTTCAGCATAAATTTCTTCATCCCTGGTGCTTTTTTTGCTTTAGGGACCGTCGTCTCGTGTATCCTTTTGGGGCCTAGAGAAACTAATGAGCCAATCGCATCCATCACAAAGTTAAGTTCATTGAAGCCTTTGAAGTATGGAAGTCCTGATGATTTCCAAAAAGCCTTTCAGGAAATAGAAATGTATCTAGGCTCTGAACATGTTACTAGAGCAGAGGGAGAAATTGATAACCATGCCGATTCGTATTACCAAACTCACCACCCACAACTGGGTCAACGCCCCAAGCTTGTTGTTTATCCTGCAAGTACAGAGGAAGTTTCGGGGGTATTGAAGATAGCTCACAAATATAGAGTTCCCATTGTCCCATACTCCGGCGGAACCTCCCTAGAAGGTCAGTTTATTGCTTCAAGAAGTGGTATCACCTTAGACTTGAATAGATTAGATCAAATTCTGAAGCTGAATGAAGATGACCTGGATGTTATTGTTCAGCCATCAGTGCCATGGCAAGATCTCAATGAATTTTTATCTCCATATGGTTTAATGTTTGGCCCTGATCCCGGTCCTGGTGCTCAAATAGGAGGAATGGTGGGCACTTCTTGTTCAGGTACGAATGCTGCTAGATATGGTACGATGAAGGATAACGTTCTGGGATTGACTGTCGTTTTAGCAGATGGTACCATAGTGAAGACTAAGAAAAGACCAAGAAAGTCTAGTGCTGGTTACAATCTGACTGGTTTATTTGTCGGGAGTGAGGGTACGCTTGGAATCGTGACCGAAGCTACATTGAAGCTCCATGTCAAGCCTGAGGATGAGACGGTTGCTGTTGTCAACTTTGATACTATTAAGGATGCCACAAATTCTGTATCAGCTATTGTTAGGAAAGGCATCCAAGTGAATGCAGTTGAATTTTTAGATTCAAACATGATGAAATGTATCAATGATGTCGGCTCAACATCCAAAACTTGGCTAGAAAAGCCAACCTTATTGATCAAGATTGGAGGTTCTAAGAACATTGTTAAGGAGCTTGTCAATACAATCGAAACTGTCACATCGAAAAACAATAGCACACAATTCCAGTTTGCTAGCAACGAAGAAGAAAAGGCTGAACTTTGGTCAGCCAGAAGGTTTGCTTTGTGGTCAACGATTGACTGGGGTAAAGCTCATGTTGATCCTAATATCAAGGTTTACATCACAGATGTCGCTGTTCCAATTTCAAGATTATCAAAGGTGATTAATGAAACTCAAGAGGACATCATAAATAGTGGTTTCAACTCTACCACAATTGGTCATGTTGGCGATGGTAACTTTCATGCACTTATCTTATATAAGGAAGAAGAAACTGAAAAAGCACACCAATTAGTTTCCAGGATGGTCGATAGAGCTTTAGAAAATGATGGAACCTGTACTGGCGAACATGGTGTTGGTGTCGGGAAACGAAAGTATTTGATACAAGAGGTTGGCGAAGGTGCTGTAGACGCTATGAGACACCTGAAACTAGCGCTTGATCCGTTGAGACTTTTGAATCCAGACAAGATCTTTAAAATAGATCCAGATGATCAAAATGATCGCTGAGTCGTAAAATAGATATGATAGACTAACAACAGACAGTGACTAAAGCTGAATGTAGTATGATTCCTGTATGTTTTATTTGTAAGCTTCATGCATGCGGCACCTCAAAGATGTATAGCAGCA
>JAJMFN010000326.1:0-103636 GCA_030574735.1 Hansenula sydowiorum
ATGATTGATTCGCTAGTTTCTAAACTAGGAAATTATTCATCACAAATAACCGATAAGAGAGACTTCAAGATCTTTGAATTAAATTGCCTAGACTTAGTTCAATCCAAGATCATTGCGATTCCTCAACTAACCATCAAATTTGATGAATTAAACACACAAATTACAACTTTAAAGCAAGACTTGATCCAAAAGCAATATGAATTATTGCTCCAAGATTCACAACTGTCAATTCATCAGCAATTAATCACGTTGATCTTTCCAATTGATCAGATTGAAGTTGACGATGATTATGCAATGTATGCATCTCTTGTTGAAAACAAATTATTTGGGATTTCCAAATTAAAAGAGATAGAGACACAACTACATGAATTTTTACCAGTTGCACTAATTGACATTCAACAATCATTATTCAAACTTTCTTCCCCAATCATAGCCAATGATATCATCTCGGAAAGTTCTTTGAAATTCTTGCATCTATATAAAGTCTTTCATAGAATTTTGGAAGAACTATATCCTGAAGAAAAGATCTTGGAATGGAATACTTTTGATGTTGCTACATTATTAGGTGTTGAAGAGGCATACAAAACAAGCTCTTTTATTTAGCTGATCAATAAAGGATTGATGATAAACAATACTTGTTTTGTAGCAATTGATGGGACATATCGTTCATTGACATCATATATAAATAACATTCATCCTCAAACATTAACAGAAGAATGATCTGGGACTTTCCCACGGCCATACCCGTCTTTGGCGTAATAATCCATTGGATAATATTTCTCAGTCCACATTCTATCGTTTTCCATCATAACGTTTGCCTCGTATGGTGTTAATAATGGTTTGTTGAAAGCATACCCCCAATCAATCGATAGTCTTGGACAGGCAATCTGGATGAATGCATCAATATCGTCAAACATGGATAATTTTTGAGGGAAAATTTCAGACAATATGATTTTCACCACCGTTATACCTCTTTGGTTCAACTTCTCTTCGATGTTGGCCAAGGTGTTTATATTACCTTGTCTCCCCAATGCACCCAAGATTAATCCAATTTTTTTAGCATTCCTTGCCGTCGTTATAGCATCTTCACGCACTCTAGTCAATTGCTTTTGATCATAATACTCCCTTGTGAACTTTCTTGAATATGGGTCGTATCTATATGCTGGAATTTCAGGATTATGAATCATTGCACTTTCTAAATGGAAACGACCATCACCAACATAGATCATTGCATCGATTTCTTCTTTATCTAATCTTTGAGACGTGCAGCCCAAAACCTCACCTTTAGACAGTGGCATTATTTGTGGTGGGATTGTATAAATCGGTTTCTCCTCATCGTTGGCTAATTTGTCCTTAATAGCATGAATAGTTGGGTTGAATTGAATGGTACCAAAAGTTGCAATCTTGGATCCTTTTTCAAAATTTCTTCGGATGGTTTTGATCAAATGCGTTTCATCAATATTTATAGTGACGAAAATGTATAAGACTTTGATCAGTGTGATATCAATAGGCACCAAACATGAATGAGCATAATGAACAATGAAATCACAGTTTAATGATCTTGCAGTGTAATCGTCAATACAACAAGCACCATAGGAGACATCACCCATTACAATAGTTTCCACTCCGCAAAACTGTTCCAATATATCTGATATGATCAAAGAATAGATCAATAATCCTTCGGGCATTTGTAATGCCACTCTTTTAGCATTTTGTTTTTTGATGTTCCACACAGTCTTATGTATTTCAAAATTATAGTTAGAAGGAAGCAATTTCATGGCCTCATTTAGTTCTTTATCTTCCAAAATTTCTTGGGGTATCTGCGTCATTACTCTTCCGACGTGTCCTCTGACCCTTGAAGCTGTTTTCAAAGATGATTAGTATTTTACGATTCTTTTGATTCAAATTCTAGATATGCATACTTTTGACTAATGATCCATCTGCACTGGCTCCTGGAGTGGCTCTTTTCCCAACGAATCTTTTTCTTGGGACTCTTTTCACCTCTTGTGGTTCTGTTGTAGCAGTCTGAACTTCCACTTCACTCATCTTTTCTACTGGCTTTACTGATGGAAACTGTATCTATAATCACACAATTTTTAATGTACTCATCGGTATTATTGTTCTTTTTTTTTTCAAAACCTTTATTCTTACGTAATATTTTTTTTCTCTTCTTGACAGGAAAATTTTGACAGACGATTTCAAATTTTATGAACTTTTGCAGTGTTCTTGGTAATAGAATATCTTGAATAAGTCTATATCAAGCACGATGCTGACCCCATTCTTCACGTGCTCTCAAGATGATGAGTTTGTGCACATCAACATCAAAGTCAGTCACATCAGATTCGATGCCCCAGGTGTTCAGATCATTGCGGAAAATGAACTATTCATATTCTCATTAAGCCCATATTACTTGAGATTGAGATTTGACAAACCATTAATTGACGACGAGGAAAGGTCGAGTGCTCGCTATGAGTCAAAGAATGAGATGGTTGAAGTCAAAATACCTAAATTGAACAAAGGTGAAGTATTTGAAGATTTGGATCTTCCACAGAAATTATTAGCAAGAGCAGGTGAACAAGTTGAAAACCAAGAGGAAAACAAAGTTCTAGATACCAAGGAGCTATTGCAAGAAATAGGTGTCAATGCCGATGACAGTTTGATCAAGGAAGTTGATGCGGATTTGAAAAAAGATGAGACCTTGGCTCGGCAAGAGCAACAGGCCAAGAAACCATTAATAGAAGAAGTTGGGGGTGATAAGAAATCGGATTTACAACAAACCATGGAAGAGGGCACTGCATTCAATTGGGAGATTAACCAGGATGTTCCAGAGCCATCAACGGATATCAAAATCAAGTATGGGTTTGACTCTCGCTATGATTCAGTTGTTGGTATTTCTTTAACGAATGGGAATGATATAAATGAATTGGATGATCCAGAACATACCAAACCGGAAGATCGTATAAAAGAACGGTTGTTGAAAGAAAACTTCAAATTTGATCCAGAATATTATGCAGCTGATTACATGACATCTAAATATTCAGAAGATGATCCTGATTTATACTCTGAAATTAAAGATTTACTCAAGTGGGATAATCCAATGATTGGCACCACTGAATTTACACAAGAGGAAAATGAGAAAATGTTACAATTACCAAAGAAAACTTTCCTCATAACCAATCCGAAACCAGTTTATTATACCATCATTTCATTGTTATTCAGTTATGCATTTGAAGCAAGAGAAACACAAGGTGAATTAAACATTGAGTCAGCATGGTCAATTGGGAAACTAACTGCACAGATTTCATTTCTTGATTCTCAAATCATTTTCCAAGATTCCAAAGTATCCATTTTCAAAGCATTGATAATCACAAGTATACGAAGAGCATTGGCTTATCCATTACATAGACATTTCGAATTAACATTGAAGGCATGGAATGATGTTGTTAAGTTTTTAGAGTCTGGTAAGAGAACCGTTTTGAAAGCGTTATTAGCATTAAGAGAGCCATTCAGATTCCATGATATCTATTATGTGTATGATAAGGTTATTTTCGAAGATTTGATCAGTTGGTTGATCAATGATCCAAAAGACAATGATTTCGTTTTCAAATCATTGGCGAAGCAAGTTTCAACAACATTACAAAGTTTACAGAAAAAAGAGATTGTATTCGAACAATTAGATGAAGAAGGTGATGTTGATACATATTTGGACATTCAAGAAATTGAAACAATAGCAGAAACCATGTATTTAGAAAACAAGCAATCATAGATGTTTAATCGAATGTATTATAATTTTATTGTGTATGGTAATAATGATAATAATAGTAATTAAACAATGAAAATTTGTGTAACCAAATTAAGGGAATTGAAGCAAACGGTAAAATGAAAATGCAAATTTGACAAAGATCGTGAACCATAAAGTGACATTATTTTCAAATTATATGAAGTGAAGCTAACAATATGGCGGTATAATGGTGATAAAGATAATATTTTCAAGCGGAACTCAAGATGTTGTTGGCAAACTTGGGACCATTTTTAGGGGTATCGGCTCTTGAAGTTTCATTAGATTCGTTTTTGATATCATCACCCATTTTAGCAGTGTGATCTTTTGTAACAACATCATTAGAGCTTACAGGGGGTGTTATTGTAGCGTTTGTCGGTGTTGGTGTTGTTTTTTCCCTTTCCCATAAATAATTCTCCGATCTCGTTCGTGTGTGACCTTTCCTTCTGAACACTTTTTTGTTCTCTTTATTATCACTTTCATTTGATGATTCTTCTTCATTGATGGAGAAATCTGCAACATTGTTGTCTTTGAACTCTTCACTTGGTCTACTTCTCTTCCTTCCTGGGTTTTCATTTATAAACTGTAAGCCAGAACTCATGGTTCCGATGGAACCATTGCCATCGTGCTTATTGTGTTGACCGGATTGTGATTCTGTACTCATTACACCCATCATGGACTGTTGATTTTTTGGCACACCAGGCACTGAAGGTGAATTAACAACCACCAATGGAGCAGGCGTAGAGTTCAGGCTTGGAGAAAGTGAATGTGACGGCATTGACTGGTATCGTTTGTGGGCTGGGGAGGATGGATATCTTCCTCTATCCAATTGTGCTACAGCAGCAGCGCCAATCTTAGCAGGAGATAATGGTCTATGGAGAGATACCGGAGGACCCAAATTTTGTGTGGTTTTCGGCTGTTGTTGGTGATGAGGGAGTTGTTGTGGATGTTGATGAGTTGTGTAAAGAGCCCTTGTTGGAGAATGCTGTATAGGTGTGTTTCTTGTTGGAATGTGCACTTGTTGTGGTTGTTGTTGATGATGTTGCTGTAATTCTAGCTGTTGTTGGTGTTGGGACGCGACGAGTTTTTGGACCACGTCCTCACTAATGGACTCTCCAGAGAATATCATGGGTATCAGATAGCTTGGTACGCCCATCTGTATGGAAACGTTCATGAGCTCTAACGATTTGTTCTTGTTTTCTAGCTTGTAGTACTCTTGTTTGGTGACCTCTTTTTCCTTTTGCAAGTTGATGAGCTCAATCAGTGCTCGTTCAGAACGAGGCCACTCAGAGGAAGGCCCCAGTCCCAGTAGCTTTGCCAGTTCTGGTGGGATTCTCATTGGTATGTGTGTGTCAATTGGAGCTCAGTGTAGACACTCCGGGTGTGTAGCCAGAGGATATCTGTTCAAGTGGTAATTCTGGAGTTTCTAGATTCTATTTAAAAGATTTTGACGTGAAGAAGAAAAACCATAAACATTTTTGGGACATTAAGCTGTCCGAATCGGGAAGCTCGATGTGTCTGGCGCGAAAAGCGTTGCCTATTCGGGAGACGAGTTACTTAATCGGGAAGGAGGTGCAAATAGCTCCTGGGAGAGGAGTTCTCATAGATTTTTTGAATACTATGGAGTCAATGGTGAATACTGTATGGTACAAATAGTTTATCTCTTGAATTTGCATGTCAAAGTGCTAATATAAAGGTCTAATTGTGTGTGGCCAACGCTCGCAACCGCTTCCCTTTTCGGCCAAAAGCCGTATCAAAATTGCAAATTTATGGGAACTGGGAAATGGCTACTCGATTCTTTATGACCTGATCAGTTATTCATCACTTCATTGATGCTTTGGAGGCTAGCTAAGAACATACCTGGCTTCAACAAGACATTCTTAAGTGCCACCCGATCGTACAGCAAAATGACACCTCAATTACCTTCAATCATTGAAAAGCACAGACCGGCTGAATCCCCAGAAACTGATTATTCCACTTTATCAAACTATAAGGATTTCAAAGTGGAAAATTCCAAATTAAACATTGAACTATTATTTGATGAGCAAAAAATCGTGGGAACTGTGAACTATCAATTATCAGTCTTGAACTCCATTGGCCAAATCATCTTGGATTCAAGTTTCATCAAGATCAACAAAATTAGTGTCAATGATCAAATTTCAAATTATAAAATCACTGATAGAGTGGAACCATTAGGTTCTGCTTTGCAAATCGAACATGAATCATCACAAGATGATTCATTGGATGTGTCCATTGATTTCGAAACCACAAAGGAGTCTACCGCTTTACAATGGTTGAAAACTGATTCGAAAACAACAGATTCTTCAGACTATGTTTTCACCCAATTGGAACCAATTCATGCTCGGTCATTATTCCCATCTTTCGATACACCATCTGTTAAATCGACTTTCAACGCCACAATCAAATCCAAACATCCAGTTGTATTTTCAGGCTTACCAACTTCAAATGCTGCAAGTGATTTTTATGAATTTGAACAAAAAATCCCAATCCCATCTTATTTGATTGCAATTGCATCTGGTAATATCACACATGCTAAAGCTGGTCCAAGATCAACAATCTATGCCGAACCTGAACGGTTACAGGATTCCATTAATGAATTCGAACAAGATTTGGAAAAATTCATTCAATTGGCTGAGAAAATTGTTACTCCTTACATTTGGACAACTTATGACATTTTAATCAATCCGGCATCGTTCCCATATGGTGGTATGGAAAATCCAAATATCACATTTGTCACACCAACTCTAATCTCTTATGATAAGTCCCAGGTTGATGTTATTGCACATGAATTGGCCCATAGTTGGAGTGGTAATAACGTTACAAATGCCTCATGGGAACATTTCTGGTTGAATGAAGGATGGACTGTTTATTTGGAGAGAAGAATCACTGGTGCCTTGCACGGTGAAGCTTTTAGACAGTTTAGTTTTATTCAAGGGTGGAACGATTTGGTTAATTCGATTGAAGCATTACCAAAATTTGAATACTCTAGATTGGTTCAAGATTTACAAAGGGGTAAGATTGATCCAGATGATACTTTTTCATCTGTTCCCTATGAGAAAGGTTCGAATTTCATTTATCATTTAGAAACAAAACTAGGTGGTGTAGATGAATTCGATCCATTCATCAAATTTTATTTCACAAAATTTCAACAAAAATCATTAGACACGTATCAATTTGTTGATTCGTTATATGAATTTTATGAAAAAGATCAATCCAAAATTGACATTTTAGACTCTATCGATTGGGAATTATGGCTATATACACCAGGCTTACCACCAAAGGCTGATTTCGATACCACCTTGGTTGATGATGTTTCTTCATTGGTTCGCCTATGGGTTTCCAAAGCTACTGATTTTACAAATGTTGAACAGTTTAAAGATTTTTTCACCAGTGGGAAATACGACAAAATTTATCAAGATTTTTCATCACCACAGAAAATCTTGTTTATTGACTCTTTAATTGAATCACAACCATCTACGGATTTCTGGCTAAAGAACAATATAGCATCTGATGCCCTGTTGGAGATTTATCCGGATTTACAACAATCAAGAAACACGGAGATCATATTCCGTTGGTTTAAGTTGAAAACTTTGAGTGGTAAATCACAATATTATACCGACTTGGCTAATTGGTTAGGAACTGTTGGTCGTATGAAATATGTTAGACCAAGTTATAAATTGTTGAATAAAGTTGATCATGAATTGGCCATTGCTACATTCAAGAAATATCAATCGTTTTATCATCCAATTGCTGCCAATCTTGTCAAGAAGGACCTTGGATTGGAATGATTTTCTTTTCTATGTGTGCTAATTCATTTTCGCTAACATTGTCTTCAATATACGTAGAATAATACTGTTTCCACTTTATTTAGTTTAGTATATGATCTTTGTTCGCGAAGTATGCATATTTGACATTGGACCCCATAAATTTGATTTATTACCTCCATTTCATCATTCCAGTGTTAATCGACCTTCCCAAGTATCATCATCAAACATCATACTTCACCTCTTCCCATTGATCAGCCAAGTGGGTGAACCCTCGACGTAAAACTCCCTTAGTTGTTAACCATTCGCTTGGAACTGTCTTTAGATGCTGGACGCCGCGAAAGTTTCGAGGTCAAAAACGTCCAATAGTGAAATATAAAGAGTTGATAAGATATTCCTTCCTGTTTCTTTCCTTTTACCATTAACAGTTACTACAATAGTTGTTATATCACCATGTCCTACGAGAAAGGCTCCCCATACACCTTGACGATTCTTGGTGCCGGTGTCATCGGTACTGCTCTGCTATCAGCATATGTTGCATCCGAACCAACAGAAGCAGCCCCAACCAAGATCATAGCATGTGTGAGAAGCGAATCCCAGGCCTCTTCACTAAAGGAGCAATACTCATCGAGTCCTATTCCTGTGGAAGTTGTGCATGGTCAAGAATCCACCAACGAGGCTGTTTTGAAATCGGAAGTTGTTGTCTTAGCCACTAAACCATATGATCTGGAAAAGGCATTATACCCAATTAAGGATCAATTACAAGGGAAACTCTTGATTTCCATGGCTGCTGGATGGACCATCTCACAGTTCCAAGTCTACTCTGATAAAGTCAGTAGAGTGATGACCAACACACCAGCTAAATACCAATATGGTACAGCCGTTGTTTCCAATTCACCACAGGTCACTGAAGACGAACGCCAGTTGATCTTACAACTGATCGATCCAATTGGGAAAGTGGTTGAATTACCAGAGAAGAACATGGACGCTGCCACTGCCCTGGTTGGTAGTGGACCGGCTTTCGTCTTGTTGATGTTGGAAGCATTGACCGAGAGTGGATTGAGCCTAGGGATCCCATACAAGGAGTCGCTGGCCTGCTCCATCAAGGTGATGGAGGGCACTGCAAAGATGGCTGAACTGAGCGAGACCCATCCTGGACAGCTGAAGCATATGGTGTGCACCCCTGGGGGAACCACCATTGCCGGTATTGTGGAGATGGAGAGCCATGCCGTGAAGAGTGGGATCATCAAGGGTGTGCAGGCCGCAGCTGCGCGTGCCAGCGAGCTCGGCAAGAAATAATACAGACTCGTTATTCTAATCATAGTAGTTTATAATAGTAGTTGATAATAACCTTTTAAATGCTTCTAGTCTATAATGATTACTAAGCCTAGCAGTGTCTGCTTACCTCAGCTTACCCGGCCCGGTTTTCTTCCGGCCAATAAAAATTCGTCGCTGTTTTTTTGGAGCGTCCAACATTTCACTTTTCAGCTCGAAATCACTCCTTTAAAAAATTTGATTCTTCTTCACTCCTCCATTAAAGCTATATTTGATTTCAAGCTTACCCTTGGGAATTCATAAAGCTTATATCTTTTTATCCAACCATGGTCTTACCAAGATTATACAATTCAGCCTCAAAAGCTGCTTTCAAAGCTGCTAAGAGTCAATTGATCTTTAACAGAGGTTTAGCCACTTCTTCAGCTACTACTGGTAAAGTTAGGTATGTTTACATTCAATTCAATTGAGCGATTCCAACGCGGGTTTCACTCAATCAGAATCTACAGATACAATTGACACACATGGCCATGATGATAAACGTATCAAGCCATGTCAATTGACGGTTCAATTGACTCTTCAATTGATGTTTCCAGTCGTCGAGGAGGATTCGAGATTTCTCAATCAAGGGGCAAGGGGTGTTTTTTCAAGATTTCCAACAAAAACATTGGGAAGAAAAGATCCAATTACCACACTGAATAATACAGATCCAATTGATTGAGATACTTCTAACCATATAGACATACCCTTTTACAAATCTCGGTGTTGTTGTTCAATTCCAATTGGACCGTCTCGACCAATCTCGTTGCTCGTTCTTTTTGGCTGGCACTCCCGAGATTTTTTCACATATCGTCGGGAAAAAAAATTACCACCCTCAACATGCAAAAGTCAATTGTATCTGAAGATCAACACTCCATACCGATCAAATACTAACTATCTCTCACAGAGCTGTTATTGGTGCTATTGTCGATGTTCAATTCGAACAAGGTAACTTGCCAGCTATCTTGAATGCTTTGGAAATCAAAACCGAAGGTTCTCCATTAGTTTTGGAAGTTGCCCAACATTTAGGTGAAAACACCGTCAGAACCATTGCTATGGATGGTACTGAAGGTTTGGTTCGTGGTGAAGCCGTCACTGATACCGGTTCCCCAATCACCGTTCCAGTTGGTCGTGAAACTTTGGGTCGTATCATCAATGTTGTTGGTGAACCAATCGATGAACGTGGTCCAATCAACACCAAGCAAAGAAACCCAATTCATGCTGAACCACCAACTTTCTCCGAACAATCCACTGCTGCTGAAGTTTTGGAAACCGGTATTAAAGTTGTCGATTTATTAGCCCCATATGCCAGAGGTGGTAAGATTGGTTTATTCGGTGGTGCCGGTGTTGGTAAAACCGTTTTCATCCAAGAATTGATTAACAACATTGCCAAAGCCCATGGTGGGTTCTCCGTCTTCACCGGTGTTGGTGAACGTACCAGAGAAGGTAATGATTTATACCGTGAAATGAAGGAAACCGGTGTCATCAACTTGGAAGGTGATTCTAAAGTGGCCTTGGTTTTCGGTCAAATGAACGAACCACCAGGTGCTAGAGCTCGTGTTGCCTTGACTGGGTTGACCATTGCTGAATATTTCAGAGATGAAGAAGGTCAAGATGTCTTGTTATTCGTTGATAACATTTTCAGATTCACTCAAGCCGGTTCAGAAGTTTCAGCCTTGTTGGGTCGTATTCCATCTGCTGTCGGTTATCAACCAACTTTAGCCACTGATATGGGTTTGTTACAAGAACGTATCACAACTACTCAAAAGGGTTCCGTCACTTCTGTCCAAGCTGTTTATGTGCCAGCTGATGATTTGACTGATCCTGCTCCAGCTACTACTTTTGCCCATTTGGATGCTACCACTGTCTTGTCTCGTGGTATTTCAGAATTGGGTATCTATCCAGCTGTTGATCCTTTAGATTCCAAATCAAGATTGTTGGATGCCTCAGTTGTTGGTCAAGAACATTATGATGTTGCCACCAATGTTCAACAAACTTTACAAGCTTATAAATCTTTACAAGATATCATTGCTATCTTGGGTATGGATGAATTATCTGAACAAGATAAATTGACTGTTGAAAGAGCTAGAAAAATTCAACGTTTCTTATCTCAACCATTTGCCGTTGC
Organism: Hansenula sydowiorum; assembly: GCA_030574735.1. NCBI lineage: Eukaryota > Fungi > Ascomycota > Saccharomycetes > Phaffomycetales > Wickerhamomycetaceae > Hansenula > Hansenula sydowiorum. Next base: position 11,003 of record JAJMFN010000326.1, read on the forward strand.
CGAAGTTTTCACTGGTATTCCAGGTAGATTGGTTAGATTAAAAGATACCATCACTTCTTTCAAAGATGTCTTGAATGGTAAATACGATCATTTACCAGAAAATGCATTCTATATGGTTGGTGGTATTGAAGATGTTGTTGCTAAAGCTGAAAAATTAGCTGCTGAAGCTAAATAGAAGATTTAAACTGTTAATTTTTCCTTAATTAGAAAAGAAATGAGATTTTGGAGTAAGAGTTGATTTCTTTTATATTTACCAAAATCTATTTTCTATTGTTTATATTCTTTACAACATGATCTTATGAACATCACTTTTTTTATCAATCAATCAAAAAATTATAACCATATACACATTCAATTTTTATCAAAGAGATCAGAGTCATATATCAAATAAAATAAATTAAAATCAAAACGAAAATGAAATAAATGTTTAGATAATGTTTTAGATTTGTTATCTTGTAGATGTCAACAAGGGAAATTTACCCGAAGGAGTATGACAGACGGCGGTCTATCTTGTAAACATCATTTTAAATATAAAGAATTTTTTTTTGTAAGATTTACAGGTCTTGTACTGAAGACAAGATCGTCATGAAGTTGTGGAATACAACTTATGAACACTGAAAGTTCTTGTTATTATGACTTTCCAGGAAAATGGCAGCCTATTGTAATGCTTGGGGAGGATATCATCTATTCTCTGAGGCTCTTGTGGAAATGAATGTTCAGATACTTTAACATCTTTGCAGGAATTCTCAGTCGGTCTCTTCACCTTCATCATCTCGGTATATGTCTTGAATAACCCGTGGGTCTATCATTCCTGGCCACAATTGTTCTCAAATTCAAATCAACTCTCTTGTAACACTGAGCTGTTTCCCATGTTAGCAACGGGATGAGTCTCCTAACTTTTGTGAAGCTTGGATATGTGAGTCTCGGCCATTTCCAACGGTTATTCTGGAGACCTAACCCAATGAAGCTAAACCAACCCAAATACATATGAAATTTGCAAATAAATTCGGGTTTATAATAAACTAGTGCCAAGTTGTTCCAATTCCGGTGATTCAAAAACGCCATTTTTTAGCCGTTCGTTAAATTTGCGCAAAATGAATACGGATCTTGCATCAACGAGAATTAGATCAGTTCACCATTAACGGACTCGAATCGAATAATAAAGAAATGGACATGAACAAGCTTGGTGTTACAGGAAGTGAACCCCATTTTCTTGAGAGGCACGGAGAATTTAATATCTTGTAAAAGTCTTGTCAAATAAAGCGAGAAATTGCCAAAAGGGCACCACTGATTTAACACTCTATTAGGAAAAAGTTTTAGTTGTTTATTCAAGTAGCGGGCTTGCGAGGCCTTCCACTCAGTACACATAGCCCAGAAAAGACAGACAACTCTGACAACCAATCGAAAAGTGTCAGCTGCTACAGTTTATCCAGCTATGTAAGCTTCAAAGATAATCGCCCGTATCTGATTGATCAAAAGCCTTAATGCCCGATCATGTTACAGAGTTTGAAATAAACTAACCGTTTAGCCCATCAACAACATCACTTTCAACTTCTGAAGCTAGAACCACATCCACTTCGCTCAAATGCCGGGAGGCTAATATGAAATAGAGGGCGCGCACACCCAAACACCAGTAGGCAAACACTTTGACGTGTAGAAGGGCTAGACATCAACAAGAAGTGGTTTAGCCCATGAGGAAATGAACAACTATGTTGATGGTGTTGATAATGGACTCTATTTGCAGCCAGGACATACAGCATTCCATCCCGTTCCACCATCCACTAAACTCGATGCCTTGAGTGTGAGTTTCAGGCCTTTTGGTGGTTATTGTCATGCAGTTGGACGTCTCCAGAGTCTCAGCTTTCCCAAAAAAGTTTTAAATCCCTGAAACCCTTTAACTCGTCACGGAATTAAACCAGAATGGCCACCCCATTGGGAAACTCTTTATCAACAAGAGTGCTCAAGTATAAAGTACAGGTGAAAAAATTTTCACTACAACCTCAAGGTGGAATTGTGCAACCTTGAGCATCGTGTGTTTTATTGGAATGGTTTCGAGCTTGTTGACGGTGGGGAGGTGATATAGTTGGTGATACCTCTTAGATGCGCTAGCCTCATCATCACCCACATGAAAAGCTACTAAAAGAAGATCCCGAAAATTGAGCTCTGTGGAAAAACACCCAGGGGTATCCAATTAGAGTTGTGTAGCTCGCTTCTGCATTTTCTTTTGCACATATTATTAACTTGTCGCAGGATTGCTCAACCATCAGCTATTGGGTGCTCGTCCCAAGTGCAACTTGGGATGGAGATACACAATCTTGATTTACGAGTATCAAGTTAGAGTTGTGGTTCCAGCTGAATACAATAAAGTGATTGTTGTGATAGAACGATCAATTGGCTTCACCATTAAAAGACCTTGTAGTAGTCAATACAGCTCATCATTCAGCTTTGCCAGTTCTATTTGGCCTAATTCTGCTCGTTTATGTCTCGTCTTCCAAGATTGAATAGATTATATGCGTTCCCTCGCAAAAGAAACGTTTCGCAAAAAGTGAAAATTCACTTCAACCTCTTTTACTTTTCCAAAACTTTTGAATATAAATAAGTGGAATCCCCATCAATTAATCATGAAGTTGATTCTTTCCATAATCATCACCCTTGTCAATCGCAACAATGTCCACCTCAGCCACTGATAAAGCCGGTGTCCCAATCGTTGGGAACAATGTTCACGAGTTGAGCTCAAATGAAGTGCCAACCCATTATGATGAAGAGAAATCCACTGGTGGATTGAACGACAACGATAGCGAGGCTAAAGTAATGGACCCATATGCCGGTACCAAATCAATTGTGCTCAAACAGGCTGAAATCTTGGCCCAACAATACAATACCATTTTCTATAGAATCATTTTGTTATTTAGTGCATTTTTGATTGGGTATGGGTATGGGTTAGATGCCAATGTTCGTTATGTTTACACTTCATATGCTACTTCGTCATATTCCGAACATTCTCTAATCTCCACAATCGGTGTCATCAATGCTGTTATTGGTGCTGCTTCTCAAAACGTGTTTGCAAGACTAAGTGATGTTTTCGGTCGTTTGGAATTATTACTTGTCGCCATTGTTTTTTACGTTGTTGGTACTATCATCCAATCACAGGCCTATAATATTCAAAACTATTGTGCCGGTGCAGTGTTTTATAACTTGGGTTATGTCGGTGTTTTATTGATTGTTTTCCTAATCTTGTCAGATTTCTCAAGTTTAAGATGGAGATTATTTTACCAATTCGTTCCAGCTCTACCATTCATCATCAACACTTGGATCTCTGGTAACGTCACCGCTGCCGTGGAGCCAATCGCTCACTGGTCTTGGGGGATTGGTATGTGGGCTTTCATCTTCCCATTGTCTGCCATTCCATTTGTCCTATGTATCTTACACATGAGATGGAAGGCCAGAAACACCCCGGAATGGAGATTGGTCAAACAACAAAAGACTTTCTATCAAACCAATGGGTTATGGGGGTTCATCAAGGAATTATACTGGAGAGTTGATATCACTGGTGTTTTCATCCTAACTGTGGCTCTTGGTTGTTTATTAGTCCCATTGACTTTGGCCGGTGGTGTTCATAACAAGTGGAAAACTGGTAAGATTATTGGTCCTTTGGTTTTAGGTTTTGTTTTATTCCCAGTGTTCTTCTTTTATGAAAAATACGTTGCCAAATATCCATTGGTTCCATATGATTTGGTTAAAGATCGTGGTGTTTGGTCCGCTGTTGCCATTTCATTCCTTTACGATTTCGTCTATTACATGTATGCCGATTACATGTATACCGTTTTGATTGTTGGTGTCAATCAATCGGTCACCTCGGCCACCAGAATCACTTCAATTGCCTCATTCGTGTCTGTTGTTTGGTCGTTATTATTCGCTGCTGTTGTTGTCTATTTCAGAAGAATCAAAATGTTCATCATGGGTGGTATCTCATTATGGTTATTGGGTATTGGGTTATTATACAATTTCAGAGGTGGTGAAGAATCGAAAAACGGTATCATTGGTGGATTGGTTGTTATTGGGTTAGGTACAACTCTATTCACCTATCCAGTCACCGTTTCAGTGCAAGCCTCAACTTCTCACGATAACCTGGCCACTGTTTCCGCAATCATGTACACCGTGTATCGTATTGGGTCTGCTGTGGGTAATGCCGTTTCTGGTGCTGTTTGGACAAACTTGTTACCAACCCGTTTAGAAAAGAATTTCGCCCCATTCAACAATGCAACCTTGTACAGTGCTGCTTATTTGTCTCCATACACTTTCATCTTGGAATATCCATATGGTACCCCGGTTAGAACCGCCATGGTGGAGGCTTATAAACATATCCAAAGAATGGAAACTTTGATTGCCTTGGTGTTTTGTGCCGTTATGATTGGGTTCTCGATCTTTTTAAGAGATCCTAAATTAACCGATGAACAAGCTCATAACGACTTGAGAGATGGTGAATACATTGATAAATCCCAACCAGATGTCGTTTACGATTTCTTTACCAAACCATTCAGAAGAGGTTCTAAAAATACAGAATAATAACCTACCCAAGTTCGTCATCTTTTTTTGATTTTAACCACTAATAATTATAATATCATATATATAAACCTGTTTTATGTTTAATGTTTACATTGTCTCAACACACTTTGATTGTAGTACTTGACTCTTGAAGTACAGCGTAAAGGTCTTTATTTTCGTTTTTTCGGTTATAAGAGGAATTAGTAAGTTTCGAAAAAGTGATTTGATTTTGTAAAATAAATACAATTTTAATTTATTTTTTTTTTTTTTAATGTTAAACCATGTGTATTGTTTTTGCGCAATATTCACATTATATACTGAGCTATAATATTTCTATATATATATGTATTAACATAAATATCATCAAATTTTAGAGTAAAATTTAAAATGTAGAGATTGCATTTCCTGAAAAATTATATACATGAAATAAATTTATCGTCAAGTTTGAGTTAAAAATTCAGATCACACACAACTGTCTATGATCAACTCTCTAAACATGTGAATTTCATTACAACCTTCAAACAATTCATCAATTAATTACAAAACAATAGTATATAGTTTACTGATTACATAAGCTTCCGGGTAAAAGTCAGCTTCGCGGAGGTCGCGAATGCGTTCTGCACTGGACCCGATTTTTGAAATGGCTTCGATCTTGCCACCAAAAACATCAACATTCACCATTCAAAAGCCATATAATAAACAAGAGAGAACCACACATCATGACACAAGAAGAAGCCATTGTTGCGGACAGCGAGCCTACACCGGAAGAATTGAACAAGCTGACCATTGCCAAAATTGAAGCTGGTTTTCAATTGGTGTCCAAAACTGTCAAGACATTTGATCAACGTTACATCTTCAAGACTCTTAGAGATTTGGTATCAACAAGAAAGCAATTGAACACCGAAGTTTTGTCGTATTTGATCAATACATATCTAGGGAAAACTTTCAAGGGATACTTGTTGAACTATATCGATGGTAAAGCCAGTGGAGAAGATGTTGAGGGAGAAATATTACCAGAAGTTAATTTTTTGATTCATCTTTTGGTTCAATTTTATCTATTGGATTCTAATCAATTGGAAAAATTGGACGATTTGAACGTCAATCACATTTTAAGCTTGATCAAGAACCATAATAGACGCTCATTAGATTTGATCAATGCCAAAATTTGGTTTTACATTGCAAGAACAAAAGAATTATTGAATGATTTGATTACAATCAGATCGGAATTGTTATTAGCACTAAGAGGTGCCACTATAAAGCATGATGATGAAACTTCAGGTTCTTTAATAACATTAATTTTGAGAAACTATATCTTATGTCATGATTATTCACAAGCTTCAAATTTCATTGAAAAAATTGAATTACCTAAAAACATTTCAAATTCAATCGAATCAAGATATTATTTCTATCTAGCCAAGATCAACTCAATCCAATTGAATTATTCAGATTCTCATGATTTTGTCATCACAGCCATAAGAAAAGCTCCACAAACTCAAAATGCCGTTGGGTTTTTACAAGCTGCCTATAAGTTAAATGCTTTAATTGAATTATTAACTGGTGATATTCCTGAATTATCATTTTTCCAAAAACCAGGTTTTGAAAAAGTTTTAAAACCATATCAAGATATTACCAAAGCTGTTAAATTAGGTGATTTGAAAATTTTTAATCAAACTTTGATCAAATATCGTGATTCATTAATCAAAGATGATAACTATAATTTAGTTACAAGATTAAGATCAAATGTCATCAAGACAGGTATCAGAATCATTTCATTATCCTATACAAGAATCTCTTTGAAAGACATTTGTATAAAATTACATTTGGATAACGAATCATCTGCAGAATATATCGTTTCAAAAGCTATTAGAGATGGTGTTATTGATGCTCAAATCAATCATCAAAAGGGTTATGTTGAAAGTAACGAAATTAAAAACATTTACTCAACAAATCAACCACAAGATCAATTCAATCAACGTATCAACTTCGTCAATTCACTACATAATGATAGTGTCAAAGCCATGAGATATCCTCCAAGTACTAATAGAACAGAAGTGACTAAAAATTCAGAAGCCCAGGATGATGAAGCTGAATTGATAAATGCATTACAAGAGGATTTTGAAGATGACTTCTTTTGAATTGTTTCCAAATTGTATGCAACTAATAATCCCACGCACTTATGTCTTTTTATCTACAGTGTTATCCATGTAGTTTGTGTCATTTACTTTTTTATTCATTTTGTTGTATATTCTATTCTATTCATTATAATTAACGCTTACCAGCTAATCTCAACTCTCCAACATAGTTCAAAACTTTGGAACCAAAAATGATAGTAGGCCCCAATAATAAGAAAACTTTACCAATGGTGGAGAAAATTGAAGAACCTGAATAATATTGGAAAAAGATAATTTCATAACCAACAAGTGATCCAAGGAAAATGATATGAGATGGTTGTGCAGAGAAGTTTTGTAAATTGACCAATTTCAACGTACCCCAAACACCCAATAATAGGACTAGTGTGAGCACTGACAAAGAGCTAAATAATAAGGCGACACCTTCGTTAACAGTTTTTGGCGCCGAGTTGAAAATATGGTGAATTTCTGGTAATGGTTCAAATCTTTCTGGTTTGGAATAACCACCAAAGTTCTTAGCAATCAACGATTCGGTCAATTCAATCGAGCTCACTGTGTTTAGGATTGGAGATCTATCTTTGAAACCAGCAACAATCAATTGCACCGTGAGTGCTGGAGAAACTTGTAATACTTTTGGTAATGAAGCATATGTGATTGATAATTTTGCATTGAATTCAGAAGTTGATGATTTTTTAACAATTGGTTTCAACGAGGTTTCCACTTTATCAGCGTTGAAGATCTTGATGAATACCTGGTCAGGTTGTGAATCACCATGGATTTTAAATGTCAAGTCTAGTTTGGAATTTGTATCATTGAATACAACTGGCACAGTGGTTGGATCAAGACCAAATTCAAGTTCTCTACCATTAGATTTGACTAAACCTTCAGAAATCTTGTAGGCTGTGGTCAACACGGCCAAGGCGAAAAACGATAAAAAGAATTGAATCTTCATCGGTAATAATGATAATGAGCAGAGACAATTCTAGAATTCTTCACCCGTGTAAAATGCTTGAATTTTGACCATTTTCTAAATTTTGAAGTAGACGTGTTGATTTTGGATTCTTACACAGTTCCGGGGGGATCAGTCATGTGATTAGATCCGACTAAAATCATCAATTCAAATTTATACGTATAATAGTTACTTCATTCTAATTCTAGCAAATAGCAGATAAATCTCCAGAAAAAATGCATAGCAAAGAGAGTGTGTGCTTTAAAGAAGCCTATAACCATGGATTGCTAATTATCAACTTCACTATCCTTGATGGCCTGGCCGTTACGCTCAGCTGAGTTACCGTTCAAAACAGACTCTTCAATCTCGACCTCATTCAAATCAAGCACATTGTTTGTCACATCACCGGTGTCATCAGGATCCTCATCATATATGACAATGGCTGTCAAGGCTCCATTTTGCTGAACATCAAACGTCTCGGGATCTTGCACTTCACCTTGGGCACCTGAAAATGCTGATTTACCAACCACTGGCTTGTCGAGCCTACCATAACCTTTGATCATATCACCAAACTTCCCCTGTATGGCTTCCAGTCTACAATGGATACCTTCAAGCTTGCCTTTGATATTCAAGTGAGGGACAAAGCTTGTAAATGGATGTTTAGAAGACCCTTGGACCTCTTGGTAACCAACAGATGGTGGAATCGTATCGGCCAGCTTTCTCAACAGTTTGTTCAAGAGGAGCACGGTACGATTGTACTTAGATGATGCCAACTTGAAAGTGGTGTAGCTCAATCCACTAAAGACGACAACAAACCCACTGAAGATGAAAGATAGAATCAACAACGGCAAGATGAACACTGAAGAAGCAGCAGCAGCAGCGACGAAAAAGAAGCCGAATACGACAAAAGAAGCTGTCTCGAAGATGGAAGACATTGCTTCGTAGATGGACTGCTTGGCTATGGAAAGGAAAAATTGGATCTGCTCTCTCAAAAGTAGAAACGTTCTGATTTTTCACTGTTAGCCGCTGTTGATTAATGGAAGAATTGACACAAAAAACTCACAAGAAAAGCGTACTAAATATGGAAGATTGTGTAATTTTGTTGGTGTAAGCGCTGTGGTTATTCTTGTCTAGCCTCAGAAAACTTCTCCAGGACATTCAGCTGTTCAACAGGACAGATCTCAACTGAAGATTAAGGAAAAGAGATCTTTATAGAAGTCTTCTTTGTTTGAGATCCGATTAGATCTGGGGCACGTCCCCAGAACACGTTCGCGGAATAATCGCGGAAGATCTCCCTGTACACAATTTCTGCTGTACAAATGAAGGCCATTGTGCTAGCTTTTGGTGGTGGTCACCGGAACGGGAGCTAGATGATGGAGAGTGCTTTAAGGAAAGGTATACTGGAGCTATATATCAGAAACTGTTTCCCAAAAAAACTCACGATTACTTATCAACGAAAATCATCATGGACCAAAACTGTGGCATATCCTCAGTTTCGTATTTATATGAGCCAAAGTCCATAAGTATTCAATACATTTCAGGTATGGACTTGACGATTTGGTTGAAGCATAAGTAGGTATCATGACAGAGCCAGCAAAGAAAAAACAGCAAAACATTAAACCAAAGAAAATTTGGATACTCAATGCTTTCGAGAATGCAGGTTAGTAAGATGCACTTACAACGCTTAATAACGATGGTGACTAACATGAGCTATCAAGCTTCCGGACATCAGTATCCAGGTCAATGGCGTAATCCAATTGATCGCTCAAGAACTTACAAAGACTTGGAGTACTGGACTTATCTGGCTCAGTTGTTGGAGAAGGGAAAATTCCATTCAGTTTTCATTGGCGATGCCTTAACAATTTATGACGATTATAGAGGATCAGAAGTCCCATCTGGTCATAATTTTGGCCCTGCAGCTTCTTCAGGACTGAATGTTCCCAAAAATGAACCAAGTGCTCCTGTTACTGCTATGGCTGCGGTCACAAATAATCTATCATTTGGGTTAACTTTTTCCACCATCAGTGAGCATCCATACCATTTTGCAAGAAGACTAGCCTCCTTGGATCATCTAACAAAGGGAAGAATTGGATGGAACATTGTTTCAAGCTATTTGACAAGCACTGCAAGACAACTGTTAAATGGTGAACCGTTACCGGATCACGATGAAAGATATATCAAGACAGAGGAATATGTCCAGGTTGTTTATAAGCTTCTGCTCTCAAGCTGGAGGGATGATGCTGTGAAACTAGATTTGGAAAGAGGTATATTTTCAGACCCAGACTTGATTAGAGAGATTAATCATGCTGGTAAATACTTCAACGTCCCAGGTCCAGCGATTAATGAACCAATTCCACAAGGGTTCCCATTGATCATCCAAGCGGGAACTTCTTCAAAGGGCAAATTATTTGCTGCGGAAAATGCAGAAGTTGTGTTTGTTGGTGGTAGAACGTGGAACTCATTGAAAAAGGCAATTGCTGATATAAAATACCTTGCTGTTGAAAAATTTGGAAGAGATCCCAAACATATCAAATTTTTGACTCAAATCACCCCAATATTGGGGAAGACTCATGAGGAGGCACAAGCCAAATATGACGAGTTATTGAAATATGTTGATTTGGAAGGCGCTCAAGCTTTATTTGCCGGATGGACTGGTATAGACTTGAGTCTTTATGAATGGGATGAGGAGCTAAAATACGTCAAGTCAAATGGTATGAGATCATTGGTGGACAATTTAACGAAAAACAATCCAGGTTTGAAAGTCACAAGACGTTCGATAGCCGAGGACACAGCTATTGGAGGTTCCACAACCCGAGAATTCATTGGAACCCCGCAACAAGTGGCAGATACGTTAGAGAAATGGGTCGAGGAAACCGGATTAGATGGTTTCAATTTTGCGTATGCCACTTGGCCAGGAACTTTTGAAGATATTGTGGAATTGTTAATCCCAGAATTACAAAAAAGAGGCGTGGCACAAACCGAATACGCAGCCCCAGGCGGAACTTTTAGAGAAAATGCTTATGGACTGAGAGGTCAAACCTATTTACCAAAAGACCATCCTTTCTACAAGTTAAGATGGCAAGATGGGTTATCAAGAGACGAATTTGATCAACATTTGAAACAATTTCAAAAAGAGAGAGATGAGAAGTATGAGAGGATTGTTAAAGAACTTGAAAAAGAAGGAAAGTTGTAATTACAGACCTGCTAATACAGAAGCAATAATAACACGAGATTTTTCTCGTTTATTGATTTAAGCATTGTAGATGAAGAGATCGGTGATAAGATATGCTCCTTTTACGCCCGAAGCCTTTCTCCAAAGCCACATTTTGATATCGGTTCCTTCACTCTTTTCAGAACACTTTCATCGACCAAGAAAGATCCATCTTGTTATTGAGAATAAAATGATACAGTACTTCTTGACTTATATCCATTGACCTCAAGACCATCAAAATGACCGAACCAATTGCCAAAAAGCAAAAGACAAATTTGAAAAAGAAGCTTATCATCAATTTTTTCGAGAATAACTCCCCAGGCCTTCAATACCGTAAGTTATACATGTGGATGTAACTGAGCAAATGAATATTGTGTTCTGACAATTATACGTACACAGCTGGACAATGGAGAAATCCAAGAGATAAATCTTCCACTTATAAAACTCTCGATTACTGGACTCATCTCGCCAAAATCGCTGAAAAGGGCAAGATCCATGCAATATTTGTTGCAGATTCTTTAGCCTACTTTGATACTTTTAAAGGTCCGCAAAATTTCAAAGAAAGTTTGAAGACTGGTATTCAAGCTCCCAAGAATGACCCAAGTATTTCCATCGCAGCGATGGCTGCTGTGACCAAGAACGTTTCATTTGCAGTGACTTTCAGTACCATTAGTGAACAACCTTATCATTTAGCAAGAAGACTAGCAACGTTGGATCATTTGACAGATGGTAGAGTTGGGTGGAACATTGTCAGCTCGTTCTTACCCTCTACTGCACGTCAATTGCTGAACAACTCACCTCTGCCAGAGCATGACGAAAGATATAACAAGACTGAGGAGTATCTGAATGTGGTTTATGAGCTACTACTTTCAAGCTGGAGAGACGACGCAGTGATTGTTGATAAAGAGTCCGGTGTCTATGTTGATACAAACGGTGTCAGAGAGATCAATTTCAAAGGTGACTATTTTGATGTTGCAGGCCCTGCATTGGCTGAACCTTCAAGACAAAGATTACCACTTATCGTGCAAGCTGGCACGTCACAGAAGGGGAAACTGTTTGCAGCACAACATGCAGAAGTCATCTATATTAATGGGTTAAGTGCTAGTAATCTGGGTGAAAAAATTAAAAGTATTAGAGATTTAGCTGTGAAGAAAGGTAGAAGAAGAGATGATATTAAATTTTTATGTTCTGCTACTGTGATTACCGGTGAAACAGAAGAAGAAGCCCAAGAGAAATATGACGAGATAGTCAAATATGCGAATCATGATGGCGCTCAAGTTTTGTTTGGTGGCTGGACAGGTATTGATTTGAGTACTTGGGATGATGATCAAGAATTGCAACATGTTGAAAATAACGGTATGAGAGCTTATATTGAAAATTTGACAAAATACAATCCAGGTAAAGTTTTCACCAAGAAATCAATAATTGAAAAAATCTCCGTTGGAGGCTCCACAAGTGCTGTCTTTGTGGGCACTCCAGAGAAAATTGCAGATGACATTGAGCTATATGTTGAAGAGAGTGATGTTGATGGATTCAATTTCACTTATGCTGTTTGGCCTGAATCTTTTGAGAATTTGGTGGATTTAGTCATTCCAAAATTACAAGAGAAAGGTCTTGCACAAACAGAATATACGGTGGAAAATGGTACCTATAGAGAACAGCTATATGGGAAGAAGGGTCAATGTTTCGTTCCAGAAAATCACCCTGCTTATAATTTAAGATGGAGAGCTGGTATTACTGAAAAGGAATTTGAGGAACAATTGGAAAAATTGAAGAAATAGAACAAGCTACAGATTCTCAATTTAAACAGAAATTGTATTCAAGTCAATTATCATCACCAGTGGATTTGTATTCTTCTATGATCCATTCCAAGCATTCCTCCACTTGTATATAATCTTCGAAATCAACATCCAGTACTTTTTTCTGCTCATCACTAAACAAATCTTCAGTTTGGAAAGCTGTAACGTGAACGAATTGGTTGAGGTAATCTTGAGATCTTAACACCACTTCAATTATCAAAGATTCACTGATGAGTAATTTGAATTTTGATAAAGGAGGTTTCAAGATTCTCTTGAATGGATCTTCTAAATATTCATTTTTTTTAATATTGGAATATTTGTAAAGTTTGAAACTTGAATCAGGTACACTCTTGAGTATATCTTTAACAAGATGGTATAGCTTGTTCAAGCTTTCTTCATGCTTGAAATGACCAATTAATGGACGTAATATCAAAGAGTATGGTGAGGTTTGGAATCTATACTGACTTGAGCTCTTCACCACAGCCGGTTGTTGTTTGGCTTCTAAGTGTTTCTTATATTTGATGGTTAACATCAGTCTGAGGTATGTTGCTATGAGTTCCGCTCTTGAATTTGATGGTCTTTCAGTTGTGGTGGTCTCTTGATTTGGTGATTTTTCTTCATCATATTCAACGTATTCGATTTCTATAATTTCATCGTTCAACTGAATGGAAAATTTGGATTCATTTTCAACTTTGACTTTGAAGGCAATAAGTGAGTTAGCCTCCTCGATCAATTGATTGAACAATTCTTCTTCAAAGATGAAATATCTTGCCTTTTCAATCTGTGATCTTATTGATTCATCACTAGCAAATTTTTCCTCAATTTTCGATTCACCCACAATGGAAAATTCATCATCATTATTTTGCTTAGCCAATATTCTGATTTTAATTAATTTTTTTTCCGATCCAGAAGTATTGTTCAATGGAACAAAATCAATGCGATGACTGTTATTAGTGGTTTTCAAAACGGCATTACCTTGGATTTTATAGGTTGAACCAGAATCTTCATAACCGTATTTTACGGCAAATATTCTTTTACCTGTGGCTTTATCTCTTGTTTTGTATATGATCTCTTTATTATTGAAATTTGTCTTGATTGTATCCCAAAAAGTTTTCTCTTTTAAGACTTCTTCACTTAATCTCGCACTTGAATCTCTCAATCTAGTTGAAGAATTCTCCAAACTTGATAGTTTCCACCCTTGTCCAATGACTTTTTCCTCTTTGATCCGGGCTTCCCTTTCTTGCGGACTAACAACTGGGTTAACGATATCTGAATTCAGTGAGCCAGGTGGAACGAATTTTTTCAAATGTTGAGACATGGAAATTGTACCAGCCGCAGGTCTAACACAACTTATCAAAAGAGATACAAAATCCAAGGCTAGAGATGATTCGTTCAATGCAGTGGAGATGAATCTCAAAGCTTCGTTTTTGTTTTTATAGAAAGTTTCATTCACATTGGTCATTTGGTCTTCTTCTAACTCGTCATTTGAGTCTTTCATCTCATCATCTTGGTCATCTCCCGTACCGATGGACTCTGTTGAGGCAGTCAATCTTTCAATCTCCTTAGCCAGGTCTTTCTCGTTGATATCCACAAAGGCACCTCTTTCATGGATGATTCTAGGTACTAATTGGGCCAATGTGAGTTTCTGCCTATAACATTAATCTTGTTAGTACTTGGGTCTAACTTCATACAGATAGCTCCTCATACATACTCATCAGGTAGAAACGCATCGACATGTTCATCGATAAGCCTGGAATCAAGAGTGATCTCGATCTTTGACAGTTCCTGCTCTGTCATAGTCCCTTGTCTTCTTTTGGAATGATAAACTGGGAACTAAAGCTAAATGTTCATGTTATGTTGATTTTTGGAACATCTATATGGCGTATTCGCGGAACATACAGACACCGGTACGCGCAACAGCGGGATAACTTATTATTGTCTTTTATACTTATCATTGTCTTATATTGAAAGGTCTATAAATTCGTTATAAGGTCAGGAGGCTATCTCTAGCACCACACAGGCCGTAGTCGCAAGGGTCCACAACCCAATCATGAACCATCCTGTCAACTTGTTCATCTCAAAGTTGTTCAAAGGAATGAAAACCAGTAGGAATATCAAATTGATCAACAATGCTATCCCACCAACAACTAATGTCTGTGAGACTTCAAACTCGATGGGACCATTTGTCGGTATCACAAAGAGCCCTGATCCACCAATCCCTAACAAGATGTTCAAAAGCGGACCACCAAAGCAAGCAGAAAGGGCCATCATGGGGAACCCCATCCTTGCAATTGTAAAATTTGAGATGAAATCACCTAGAGAATTACCAATGGCAAACACCGTTACACCCAATATCGCATCTGATAGGTTCAACAACACTGAGAAGAATTTAATGATGGAGATCAATTCTGCTGCAATCGTGGAGATCCATGAAATAGCAATAACAAATCCTAATAATGCACAAACAATCTTGAGAATTTTGAATGCAAATTCACTTCCCTGATCGATGGCAATTTTGGCACCATAAAGTAAGGATACTAATAAAAATGCTATGAAAGAAGGTATGAGTACAAGCTTGATGTTCCATTCTTCTTCATAAAAATTTAAAAATCCAACAACAAAGGGTGAAAGAATGCATTGAATAAAGACTAGAGCAAGACTTTTCTTGTTCAACTCAAAGGTGTCATGAACAACAGGGATTGTCAGCCTCAAGATTGCAACTAGTGGGAGACACAAAATACTGAATATTTTGTCAAAGATTGATTTCCCAGCAAAGTTCTTCAATGTTGGGAAAAACACAAAGATAAAACTATGTTCTTCGTCTAAAATTTTAGACTTGGCGAATACTTGTTCTAATTTTGATTTGACCAATTGATGAACATCATCAAAATCTGGTTGTCCTTCCAATTCGTAGAGATCAACATCGTTGAGAGTTCTATATTGGTGCTCACCAAATGTATAGCTAGAAGGAACCGTGTTTGATTGTCTTATAGGTCCTGCTTCTTCATGATCAACGAATGGCGAGGTGGGAGAAGTTTGCAGCCTCTCGGGTAGTGGTAGCGTGTTTAAGGTTAAACCGTCATCTTCATCCAGCCTTATGGCTCCTTCTCTTCCTTCGTAAAAATCTTGCATCTTAGTATTGAATTCCAAGGCACCCAAGATAGATGGTCTTATTAATCCTTGTGATTGTCTAATCCATTCATCAGCTTTCGAAGATTCATCCATCTCATCCAACGCTTCAATACCCGGTTGAGGATGTAAATCATTCAAAATATCATCATCGTTAACTTCATTATCTATACCAGCTTGAAATCTCACCATGCTTTGTGAGCCATTGTAATAATTGTTTCTAATCCTTTCGTCCAACAGCTGTATCCTTCTCTTTTTCGTAGTAATCCAACTCCATGATATAACGAAAATCACATAAACCACATAGGTGAGTAGCATAGTTAAAGATTCCCAAATGGTGATTTTACCATCACTTAAAAACAAAATTGTGATAACCAATGCAAATATCAAGAATAAAACGTCTCTAATGAATGGTTTTTTAACGACTTTGAAAGGTTTGACAATAGACATACCACCGACAACAACACATGTGATGAATAGGGCAGCACCACATAGTTCACCAATGGCCAAATTTGTTGAACCAACTTTCATAGCCTCCAAAGTTGAAAACACGTCAGGACTTCCATTACCAAGTGCTAATAACGTCACACCGGCCAAACTTTCACTCATTTTGAGGATTTTGGAAATGGTATCTAAGTTGGGACATAGGAACTCTGAGGCTGTGATACCTAAAGTGATGAACAATATCATCAAGAATGATAAATATGAGATGATCTTTAATGCTTTAGCCCCACCATTACAATAGTAGATGGAAACATAGTTTATCAACCCGATTTTGTAGTCTGCACAGTACGTGTCAACGAATTCACACCTCTTCTCACTGGGTATTAGATACACATCATGACAAGTGTATGTTTCATTGTATGTGGAAGCTGCAAAAGCTGACTGGGGGAAATTGTACGCTTTTGTGATGTTCTTTGATGAAGCTTCAATTTCGGGGCTTTGAGCCAGAACGCACACAGAGAAAAGTATCAAGGGTATAAGTGTATAGGGCTTCATCTTGGCACCTTCTCTCATAAGCTCATGCCACCTTTTCTTTGGATGTGTGAAGAAAGGGAAGCGAGATGAGATGTTGAAATATCTTGAATCTAATCATCGTATTCTATCGGAACTAAAAGTGGAATAGATACTGAACCGTGTCTTTGGCAGAACGGTTATGATTATTCAATTTATTAATATGCCATTACATGATTAGTTGATTGTTTCTTTCACTAATGGTAGCTTAAATTTGAGACTGTTTCTTGGTGGGCTAGTGGAGTGTCTACGCACAGTGAAAGAGTTGTACATCAAGATATTTACATTTGGGTCATATCAGTCTTGATGTTGTCAACAAAACTTAAAGGATAAAAGCTACAAATACATGAAATATAATTTATATAATAAATTGAGTATAACGCCATCTATGTTGAATTGAAAGCCCTTTTGATATTACAACTTATGTAATGAAGCTCAAAATAAACAGTGTTGATAAAAAGCCAGATGGTTTCCACCTGTGCAACCCTGTTGAATGAAGTTCTTGAATTTGAGCCAGCTTCTTAGCTCAGTTGCCTGGAGTATAGGCTTGCTTTGGAGAGTATGGGAACGATGGACCAACTTCTTGAATGGATAATTTAGCCAACCATTGACCTTTATCGATTGAAGATTTCAAATCATCACCATTAACAAGACCGGCCAAAAACCCACCGGCAAAAGCGTCACCAGCACCATTAGTGTCTTCGATTTTTGCCGAGTCCAATGGATGAACTGGGAATTCGTTGATGTCAAAAGAATCCGAGGATTTGTTGTAGGTGACGGTGATTGTTGGTTCTAAACCATGAGTGATGACAACGGTTCTATTTGATTTGGAGTTGATTTTTGGTTCTTGGGCAATGTACTTGGCAATTTCTTTCAAATCCTTGGTATCCAAGTTATGAGATCTGGCATAGGCTTCAGCTTCTGATTCGTTACCAATGACATAATCGGCAAAAGTGATTGATTTATCCAAGACATCTTTGAAAAATTCCGGGATGAAAGGAGCTGATAAATTTAATGAAAAAATCTTGTTGTTATCAGCGGCATGTTGACCCAATTTATAAATGGCTTCTGGAGAAACAGTTAAATGGAACCCACCGATATAGAAAACTTTTGCATTCTCAACATATTTCCAATTTTCTGGTTTTGCCAAATGATCCGGGGTGAAATGATTGGCAGCGGCCAAATCAGTGGCCAATGATCTGTTATGGCCAGTGATCAAAGCGGCACATTTACCAGTTTCATGCTCTGTTTGGAATTGGTATAGAGATTTAACACCGGCTTTAGCATTTGCTTCCAATAACAAATCTGAATATTTATCCTTACCAACGGAACCGAAATAAGCAACAGAGTTCTCTGGCAAGATGTAGGCAGCACCTCTTGCGGCGTTTTGAGCAGCACCACCAGCGACAAATTGTACGGATGGATCATTGATAGATTCACCAAAGATTGGCATGTGTTTTTCTTCAACCAAGATGGCATCGTTTGCCTTCAAGTCGTATTTCTCCAAATAAGATGGATCAACGTTGACTTGGAAGTCTAGCAATGGGTTACCTAGGGCGACTAATGGGAATGACATACTGTTCTGAATACTGGGAGTTGTTAAAATTCTTGTTGATAATGGGAAAGGTTTCTTCATAGTTTTAAACAAAGTGGAAAAAAACATTTCGACTCTTGGATTATATAAGCCAGACGGACCACAAAAGGCATGTGAAGATTAACAGTGGTTAGTATTGTATTGGTATTTGAGTAGTATTGATTGGATGTTTGATTATTATTGAGTAGTTGAGCTCATCTGTTTTATCACCATTAATTTACAAATTGTGTGGATAATTCTCCAATCCTTTATACCAAACCTTTTTTTTTCTAAGGAAACCATTTCGGAATCTGGAAAAAACATTGCAATATCCACCAAACCCAACATCATCAACAACTGCTGTCCACGCACTACGCACAATGGTCTCCCAAGACGTCTTTCTCCAGTACAGGCCGTTCCTCACGGAGCCCAAGAACCACTACGAGGCGCACTACCACGAGATCGTGGCCTCTGCCGTGTTCTACCAGGTGTTGTTCCTCGTGAGTCCACTAATCTCCAGAGCTCTGTTTGGTGCAAACTACAACACCTTGTCCAAAAGGGCCAAGAAGAATTTCGACATCCATATCGTGTCCATGGTGCAATGTCTCGTGTCAATCGCAGTGATCATCCCATTGTACGGGAACGAGTATTTGGCTGAAGACCCGATCTTTCATTATTTGCCATATGCTGGATTTGTCAGTTCCATAACCATTGGTTATTTCGTTTGGGACATGTACATCTGTCTGAGATACTTCAAGATGTTTGGGATTGGGTTCCTATTACACGCGTCTGCCTCGCTGTTTGTGTTCTCACAAACATTGAGACCATTCTGCTTGGCTTGGGTTGCCGGGTTCTTGAGTTTTGAACTATCGAGTCCCTTTGTCAATATCAACTGGTTCATAAGTAAACTTCCTGCTGGGACGGTCCCATTTTCCATCCAGGCATTGAACGGATTGCTGTTGATGTTCACCTTCTTCGTCGTCAGAATCATCTGGGGGTTCTACGCCATCTACAAGGTCTCCACCCAGTTCTACGCCGCCTGGGACAAGTTGCCTATCTGGTTACCATTGTCAATTGTCGGGTTGAACTTGGCTCTAGACGTGTTGAACGTCTATTGGTTCAAAAAAATGGTCTCCATTGCTGCTAAAAAGCTGACTGGGCCTTCTCAGCCAGAGAAGAAGAACGAATAGACAGCACCCACACTGATACAGATATTCCTAATAAACTCCTTGAATATACAGAATTAATTCTTGATTGTTGCTAATAGTGTATACAATCCTCGGAACTACGACCCCGGAATACACCTCTCTCGCTGAAATTTAACACGAAGACGAATATCGACGAGTTTGTTTGCCATTTCAACAGAATCATCAACTAGAAAAGCTCAAGAGATCTATAGCCATGTCTCTGATCCAATCGTTCGCTGCGGCCATTGACAAGCCCTCCATCAACTGGAAAAACATCGTTTTGGGATTCACAACTTTCCAATTCTTATTCGAAACCTATTTAACATATCGTCAGTATAAAGTATTACAGAAAAAATCATTACCTCCAACGTTAACTTCACATATTGATGACAAGACTTTCAAACAGAGTCAAGAGTATTCAAGAGCAAAGGCTAAATTCTCAATTTTCAACCAAGTCTTCTCATATGCTCAAAATGTTGCCTTTATCACACTAGATGCCCTACCAAAATTATGGTCTTTAGGTAGAACTTTGTTGAACAAATCCGCATGGTTCCTTCCAGTTTTCACTCAATCAAGTCCAATTGTTCATAGTTTATACTTCTTATTCCTTTTACAAATCATTTCCACCGTTATTGGATTACCAATCTCTTATTATCAAAATTTCGTCCTTGAAGAGAAATTTGGGTTCAACAAGTCTACAAAGGGATTATGGATTGCTGATACTTTGAAATCAATCTTGTTAACCGTCTTGTTGGGTTTCCCAATCTTGGCTGGGTTCTTAAAAGTTATTGATTATTTCGGTGATAGTTTTGTCTTTTACGTTTGGATCTTTTTAATGACTGTTCAAGTTATTGCCATTGCCATTTATCCAACTTTGATTCAACCATTATTTAACAAATTAACACCATTGGATGAAGGCGAATTGAAAGAATCAATTGAAAACTTGGCAATTAAAAACAAATTCCCATTGAGTAAATTACACGTTATTGATGGTTCTAAAAGATCAAGTCATTCAAATGCTTATTTCTATGGGTTACCATGGTCTAAACAAATTGTCATATATGATACTTTAATCAACACTTCCACCACTGTGGAAACCACAGCTGTTTTGGCCCATGAGATTGGTCATTGGGCTTTATCACATACTTCCAAGACTTTGGTCATTGCCCAGGCTCATATCTTGTTCATTTTCACTTTATTCTCAGGTTTTATCCATAACAAATCATTATTTGAAAGTTTTGGATTTTTCCGTCAAGAACCTGTTATCATTGGATTTTTATTATTCAACGATATCTTACAACCTTTGGATAACATCTTGACTTTCTTTATGAATGTCTTGTCAAGAAAACATGAATATGAAGCTGATGAATACGCTGTCAACCAAGGTTATGCTAAAGAATTATCCCAATCTTTGATCAATCTAAACATCAAGAACTTGAGTTCTCCTGATGCCGATTGGTTATACTCAAGCTATCATTATTCTCACCCAATCTTGGCTGAGAGATTAGATGCCATCAATAAAAAGGCACTTAATTATAATTCCAAGGAAAAATGATGCACCACACACACATGATTTCCATGAAGAGTTTATCAAATTCTATGAGTAGATAACGTGTGTTGTTGTTCCATTGGTATTCACACTGTACGCTCACTTTTACTATCTGGAATAGAGTATCTATTGACCGGGAAATTCTATAAGAATAGTGATATATATGAAAACAAAGTCAATAAATATCATGATGTACCATATGGCATTCTTTTACCAAACTTGTAACTCGTCAAATTGATCAATTCTACCCTTCGAAACATTTGAATCATCAGCATGACAGCTTTAACATCATCTACAATGGCATCATGATTAACTCGAGCTTCGTCAAAATCACGAGAAACTATTTCAAAATTATCTGGTCTACCCAGTGTAAAATCAACAGTTTATTTAATCGTTTCTTTATAGCGCCAATATCATCATATCTCATCTCTTCTGATTGTTCCTTTTTTACAGGGAAATTCCCAATAATCCATTAAAGAGTTATCAATTCCAGTATTGAGGTCAAAAAAACCGACATACTTACAAAAATAGAGGTCTTGCATTTTTTCCTTTGTGCATGTCCTACCAATCACAAAGCTCAATTCATTCAGCCATATAAAAAGATTATAAGCTTATCTTGACTTCTTATCTTTTTTTCTTTGAAGACTGCCGATGAGCAGCAGACAAGTCTCTTGATCCCGAGATCTATGTAATTACAGTGACATTTCCGGATTTTTGTAGCCAAATGTAATTCCACCAAAATCATAAGATCATACTGCTGTTGTAGTTATTGTTCATAACGCTCCAATGAGCAGTGGAGTTCCTGTTTTGATGGATCAATTCCATTGCCTTAGCATCAGTCCCTTGACATTGAAGAACAGCAAATTATCACCATATATAGAGGTGCCAAAACTTTACAGAAAAGAAGAATAAATACAAGTTACAATTGGATTTGGATCAAAACGGTTCAAAGATCCGTTATCTTCAATCATCAGGTACAACGAAACACTTTACAACGTCAATGAAGTTGAGCTCTTCAATTCTAGTCGCATGGAAACGACGCTTTTGTTCCAAGAACCATTCTTCTAGCCTTGCTTAAAGGTACAACGTGTAACACAATTCCGGAGATTGACTTGCCCTGAAACTTCATATATAATGTTACTAAAGTTCGAACTCCCTAGTGGTATTGTCTTATGCTGTTGCTGCATAAAGTGTGGTAGGCTCTAGTTGCAGATATCCACCGACCATAGCCAATTGAAACGCTGTTGATTATCTTGATAATAAAAACACGTAACCTGTAATCATCTATACCTAACATTATTTCGAACCGCATAATCCATCAGTAGCCAATCAAAACAGCTGGAAAAGCTTAATGAGCCAATTTTGACAGGCAAATGCCTTTTTGCCAAACACTTGGCTTTGCACGTAATGACATGTTTGAGATGTTGTCAGTAACCGTATGGATTTGTGTGTATATGATATGATGATTGTAACTCAACTACATAGCTGATATTCACCACCATGACTTGGCTGACAATATAAATCGTCCCTCATTGCTGATCCTTTTTAATTAAATTTTGGCAGCCCGAACAGATCTTCAAACCATGCACTTTTTTAACCGTTTTCATGGCTTTTTATTGGCTGGATGCTTATTTCTTTTACTCAACAAGATCTTCCGCCTGTATTTGGCTGGAATGCAAGTTTTAGCGCTTCGTCGATACAGCTATAACTAGTAGGGAAGAGGGATCAGGATTATAGTTTTGTCGTTGATATGATAATCAGTGTCAAAGGGAAATGGGAGCTCTGTTCACTGAACTCCATGGCTTCCAACCACTCTTGAAGCTTCAGTAAATCAGATTTTGATGAAATCTTCCGAAAAAGTTCCTGCAGACACTATTTCAGGCTTTCCTGCATCATCAGATAAGTTTGAATTGTCCGCTTGTCTGGACATGTGTTTTGACATCTGTGGTGGGTCTAGGATCTGGAGCGAGACTCACCTCTATCTATTTGATCAGCTCAAATCTCACTTTGTGCATTTTAAGTATGAAAAGAAGTTGGGGCAAGTGCAAAAGATATTGTCATCTTATTGAATAACTAGTGAATGTTGAATGTCAAGAACGTATAATCGTGTGATGGTCTCTACACTTCACCAAGCCCAATCAGCTCCTATTTAACTGAATGAACAAGGTCAAAGTAAGCGTTTGTAGAGGCTTACCTATATCTTAGCCCTGTTCGGCTGGCACACAGGGCATTCCGATATAGCTTACTCTGTTTTAGTTTCCCTGATTAACATCAAGAGATAATGAATCAATGCTATAGTATTTAGAATATATGCCATGAAGCTGGCGCATCATGCTTACCGTAAAATGATTGTCCAAAGATTAGCACGCCGAACCCTTGAAGATCGAGCTAAACGTCCTTCACTACATTTTTACTAACTCATTATTAACGCCCATCAATATGAAATGAAAATTCTACAAAGATGCTATTGGCTCTATAGCTCAAGCTTTTACCCATGTACGTAAGCTTGAAGATTCAAATCCAGAAACACACGCGACCAAGTAAGATGTACAATTATAAGCCAACTAGCTTCATCATTCACTTGAATCTAGCCAAAAGCCTACCTGATACAACTAGCATCGTTATTGTCAGTAAATACAGTGATATCATTTTTAATAAGACCAATGAAAACTGGTTCAATAAGGGTTTCCAAAAGAATGTGACATTGAAGAATCTTCAACAATATAGACCAGCTGATATATTGGAACATGGGAGATCGCTATTATGTTACCAGCGACCTACTCACCTAACATGAACCCTCGCATATTCCAATACACTTGAAAGTCCGGACACAGAACGCTATTTGAACCAGTTGTGCGTTGCTTGAGTAATTTCCCAGCTTCTGATTGGGCCAAGCAGTTCATATGCCTTTTGACGGGGGGTTGTCTTCAAGGGTGTGAATAAAATAAAAGCTTGTTTTGAGACTCAAGATCTTTCCAACGAATTTGGGACTTGTGAAGACGGAGATACAAATCAAAGTGTAGTATATGAAGATGAAGGGGATACCGGATGAACGATGTTGAGGAGCTGCCTGACATATGCCTTGAAGTAGACAGACTCGTCTTCAAAAGGGCACACCGTATGACAATAATCGTTTCACTGGAACATAGCTCTTAATTTGTCAACGAACTAAGCTTTTTCTGTTACAGGGTCTGTCTGATCGCTAAAATAGTGAGACTGTTAAAAAAAGCATCATATCCAAAAAAAGCTGCGATTCACCATCCACTACAGCAAGGAAACCGAGATCTTCATGAACTGTTATAAGATGAAGTAACGCTTTCATTCTGATGCGAATAAATCACAGGTCCATCGCTAAAAGTGCAGCTCAGACCAGGATATTCATTTGATATCCTATTCCATCCACACGATTCAGAGACATAATTATACATTCGCTTTGGGCCCAGTGGGAAGCAGCCCAAGCTCCAAAATTGGGACAGTGGAACATGTTTGCCTACAGGATGCATATATTACTGCCCGAGAGACTAAAATGTTAAGAAAAGATGAAGGATGTATGGTACATGTATGGTATAAAAGTTTACGATGGCATAATTCTGCAAACCACTTAAAAATGACAAGTATATAAACAGGTCAGGATATCCGACATATTGTTAGAATATGCTGGATCACTCTTCATAATTGTCAGCTGTTGCAAAGTCATTTGCTTTTCTCAAGATGAAGCTTAATGGACAGTTTTTGAGTGCAGCATTGTTATTAACTTTTGCCAATGCTGAAGCTTTCAAGGCAACATATTCCCACGAGGAATACGTGGTAATGTCTTGTTTGTATGCTATTGGTAAGACTGCCACTTTTTGTGCCAAAACTTCCAAAGGTTATAAATGTGAATGTACCAATAAAGATGCACTAGGCTCAATGTTGTACTGTATGTACAAAGAAGATGGTGAAGAAAATACCAAAGTTGAAGATGTCTTCATTGAAGAGTGTGCTGCTTTAAACAAAACGTACACATCAGAAAAATTAAGAACAGCTTATGCTAATGCCACAAAGTATATCACACAGACATCCAAGATTGAGAACTTCAATTCCTCCGTGCCAATTTATGTTCCTGTTAAATATCAACAAAAAACATATAATGCTTCTTATGATTCTTATAAGATGAGATATGGCAACGAAGCAGACTCTCTATATTTTGGTGCTGGGTTATTGGGCTACTGGGCTTTAATCTTTTTATTTGCCACTATTTATAACTTGTATTCCAAGATTTCCATGGTTGGTAGATTTTGCAACTCAAAGTCAATCAATAAAATCAGACAACATGTTAGCATGCCAGCTCTTTTCTCCAATAAAAAACATACAGATGCCGTTTACCCATTGGGTAAAAAAATTAGCTTTATTTCTGGTGTGTTACCAACAAGAGTTGAAACATTGGTCATTTTGGGATATTTCGTATTGAATGTTGTTTTCGAAGCGGTTAGATACCATTATATTGCCAACGATGTTATTTGGAAAGATAGAAATGCTCAAATGTCAAGATATCCCGGTGATAGATCTGGTATTCTGGCCTTATATGGATTCAACTTAACTTATTTATTTATTGGAAGAAATAATTTCTTACTATGGTTAACAGGTTGGAAACAGGCAACTTTTGTTACTTATCATAAATCAATTTCAAGAATGAATTTTCTCTTGTTAATTGTTCATGCTGCTACAATGCATATGAATTCTTGGTATTCTGGTAAATTTCAATCAAGAATTTTAACTTTCTGGTATAGATGGGGTATTGTTGCTGCAGTTGCAGGTGCTGTCTTATTGATTACTGGTTCTTATTGGGTAAGAAAGAATTATTACGAGGTGTTTCTGTTAACCCATATTACCATGGCTGCTATTTTCCTAGCTGCTACCTGGATACATGTTGCAGATTTCGATTATCAATATTGGGCCTATTCAATGGCTGCAGTTTGGTGTTTTGATAGGGCTGTTAGAATCTTTAGATTGGTCACGTTTGGTGTAAGAACTGCAACAGCTACTGTTGTTTCTGATGAAACGTTGAAAATTGTCATCCCAAAGCATAGATTTTGGAAATCTTATCCAGGTGCCTTCGGTTATGTTCATTTCTTAAAACCAACAACTTTCTTTCAATCACACCCTTTCACCATTGTTTCTGATGACACTAATGAAATTACCTTTTACACCAAGATCAAAGGCGGTGTCACTTCTCAAATTCATCGTCAATTAAGAAAACAACCAAACCAAACTGGTCAAATCAACGTCACAGTGGAAGGTCCATATGGTGATCCTAAACCATTAAAAAGATATGACACTGCTTTATTATACGCAGGTGGTAATGGTATCCCAGGTTTATATGCCTATGCCAAAAACCTGGCTGCTAAGACAGATAAAAACATCAAGTTGTATTGGGTTATCAGAAACTGGCATTCAATTGATTGGTTTTATGAGGAGTTGCTGAAGTTGAGAAACTTACCGTTAGATGTGATAATATATGTCACCAAACCAAAATCAGCTTTAGGTTCCAAGTTTGATACAACTACATCGTCATCTGATACTGATTCTAAAAATGAAACAAATGATAGTGAGAAGAACTCTGAGAAAGCTATTCAATTGTCTGCTCATGAAGTTATCGCTCAACATCTAGATTTCATCGAATTTAGATTTGGCAGACCACAAGTGGATGAATTGATCAAGGCTGATTTGCAAGAAGCCATGGGAAATGTTGGTGTTATGACCTGTGCTCATAATGTTATGGTTGATGACATCAGACATGCCGTTGCACAAAATTTGAACACAGCTCAGGGTAGAGTCGATTTGTTTGAAGAATTGCAACAATGGTGATCTGGCAAGACCAGACAGATATACATGGCCATATCATATTCCGTACGGATTGATAATTATCCGGAACATATTTAATATTTGAATTTACATAGAGATATATTTATATTTAATAGACTTCAATGACGTAGAAATACTCAATCAATAGAAATCGACTGTTGATATCTCTCACATGCACAGAACACATTCGCGAATACATATGAAGTGCGCCTAACGCAAATTCACGCTCCAAAATTTCGCGTCTTGTTTGGGTTTCTTACAACAGCTTAACTTGGACTTTTGAGCTGAAGCTTGTAACGTTTGAGGTCTGCTACTCCTGAGGAATTTGCTGCTGCTGTCAATCTCTTAGCTCCAGCACATCATACCATCTTCAAATCACTAGTTTTTGTGCACGTTCACACTGCTGGTGGAATGCCCTTTAATGAATTTGATGTCTCAACCGCTGATGATTCAGATGCCAGCACAGTTTCAATGGGTGACGAAAGATCAAACGCATCGTCCTACTTTGAGGCAGGTAATATTGATACGAACCAGGACAGCTTCATATTGAGTGAGATTGAAAACAGCTTGGATCACTCAATGGAAGTACACGAGCAAGAATCACTTCCCGGAACCTCAAAAGTTAAAGAAAAGGTCAATGTGTCAGATATATTCAGCAGGCTGAAGCCTTCCAAAGTGAGGAAAATTGAAGAAGTGGTGCAAGAAGACGAAAGTGGAGACTTGCAATCTTTTGAAGGAGACGATGTCCCATCACCAATTGTCACATCTGTTCAATCTGATACTTTGCCCAAGATGCAATATGGAATAACAGCAAAAGATATATTGACAGGTAAACCTCAAAAAGATAAGAAAACAAAATCAGAAGATAGTAAAACGGAAGAAGTACACAAGGTATTGGAATTACCAGAAATATACGAAACATTGATCGAAGAGACGCCTAAACCAAAGTCAGGAATAACCGCAAAAGATTTATTAACTGGGAAGCAAAAAGTCAAGCCAAGTATACCCATACCGGAAGATGCCGAAATGATAGACCTAGACTCGTCAGATGAGGAACCATCGCTCGCAAAGGTGGTTACCAAAAAAGATAGGAAGAAGAAAAAAATATCAAAATGCAAGGAGCCAAAGAAGGTCATGATAGTTACACTGAAGTATAAACCACGCCAACAAAGAATTGCCGATTTGGAGAGCAAAATACGAAGCTCAATGGTCTCATCAGTTTCAGCCAAAGACTTGTTCAAAAGATTTGATAAGAAAAAAGAGCTGCTCGTTACGCTGAAGATAGACTCGGAGAAAATGAAAACTCTAGACAGCACTAAAGAATCGCTTTTCACCAAAGGAAACTCATATGTTCAAGGTGCTAAATCATATCTTGATATGCTATCATACAAACCAGTATCTGCTAAAAACCCAATACATAAACTGAAGGAAATCCAGCCCCCTATAATATCAAGAGAAACAATGCATGTTATCTATGAAGACCCAGCTTATGAACATAGAAATATAACATTACCCTTGAAGCATAAACTCATACCTGAGGAACTAGATTTATCATTGATTTGTAAACGATCTCCTTCCCAAAATTTCTCAGTGCAAAATTCCCTACACTTTGAGCATACTGTGGATTATGATTTAGAAGAGATTGCAGAATCTCAAGTTCCAACTTTTTGCACGGATCCAAAATATTCCAAATTCCATAAATTCTATCAAGAAAGCCTCGAGAACCCCAACAACTTACTTTGGTCAACATTTTTCAAGCCTGAAACACCAGAAGAAATTTTATTTGATGCAAGTCAAGTATACGAGATGAAAACATGGATTAAAAACTCTTTCAATATACTGAAAAAAAGAACCAAGAGACCAAATTTGAAAAAATTAAAAAGAGCTGATGTCGAAGAAATGGATGATTTCATCATTGATGAAGGAGATGAAGAAACGGATGATGAATCATTCGTCCCGATTATGATTTTGAAAGGTCCTGAAGGTGTTGGTAAGAGCAGTGCTGTGTACTCCATGGTAGAGAATTTATCTGGGTATGTTTATGAGATCAATGCAAGTCAAGCCAGAGGTCGCAAAGACATAATGGCAACCTTAACGGAGCTTAGTACGACTCAATTGGTACACCAAAATCAAGATCCATCTACTTCTAATGAATTTCAAAAAGGTGTAATATTATTTGAAGATGTGGATGTGTTGTTTGAATCCGATAGAGGCTTCTGGACAGTTATGGAACATGTTTTGTCCATCTCAAGAAGACCAATCATATTAACATGCAAGCAACTCAACAACATTCCTTCAAAAATTGTCGAGTGTGCTCAAAATGAGAATTCATTGTTCGACATCCCAAAACAACGTACTGAGGTTTTGGGGAACTATTTATTTTTGATGGGATTGGCCAAGAAAGTTCAATTAGATAGTCAAGTTTTGAGTAAGCTGATAAAGGATAATAATGGAGACTTGAGGAAATGTATCTCGAATTTACAAATGCTTTGTGAAATTCCAAATGAGAATGGTGATTTAGTTACTATTAAAAAACTCAACAAACCAACACCGGTACAAATAAGCATTGATGACGAAGTTGACTTGGATTTATTTTCTCAAAAAATTGATTGTTTATCTATTACAGATTTGATCACAACCACAGACAAATCATTGATCAATCATTCGATAATAGAAAACGAAGTCCTCACAAATGAAGAGTTTCTCAACGAGGAAGAACTACGCACTTCACCATTGCCATTTGAGTTTAACCTAGGTGAAGAACTTTCAAAATCCTTACCAAGATATCCATTGAAGAACAAAGTGAACAATCCTCTTTATATAAAGAAACTGGATGATTTATTTTTGAAGTCCAAATTGAAGAATTCCAAAAGGATAACAAGACAATCAGCAATGTCTATGTTTGATTTCGATGATAATATGGATGCTAAAAACGTTTTCACTTTGCCAACATCAACTTATACAACTCAGGTCTCGCCATTCTTCAGGTCATTCTGTCGTCACGAGGCAAATGTTGATTATTATAATTCCTCAGTGATGAGAGAAAGTAATGAATCAGTGGAAGATCTTTATAGAGCTGGATTACTGAAGACTAAAAGATTTAGTGCCCAAAGTGACTTACTCTTGTATGGGCCTTTCAGATATTGGAATGCTCAAAACACCAACTCTTAAGCATTACAATTTTCAAAACATTCATCAAAAAATTGACCACGTCGTATCATAATGATTAATCAAAATCAGACATTCATTAAACAATCTTAAACATAATTTGCATAATTCATATAACATTTGTAGTAGATAAAAGTCTCCCACCGGCGAAATTCCTCAGTGCCTTATGGGTTGGTGTCACTTTTTGTACCCTTCTCCAAGCCTCAAGAATATGTTCCGGGGATAAAGGTTTAGCAGCTTCATCTGGGCCGTCAAACAGATGCTTTCTCTTTTTCTTATTATCATTAGTCTGTTTTGTTGTTACACTTAATTTATTCAAACTTTCCTCCTCTTGCTTGACGACAAGTGCCTCCTCGGTCAATGAACAAACAATCTCGAATGTCAAGAACCCCAAGATATCAATCACATCATCACTTGGTTTACCATCTGTTAGTGAAGAGAATCCAGCCCAGTCTTTGAATCTTCTCCCCTTACGAAACGTGAATGATGCTTGTCGACATTCAGACCAATGAACATATTCGTCTTTTGTCATGTTTTTCGTTCTATCATCCGCATTTTTCAATCTTTTCAAAGACACCAAAGTAGCTTCACGTTCAGCATCATCTGGTTCTTCATTATCATCATCTAAAGGTTGCTCTGAGAACATGAACTGTAACTCCCAGGGTAGTCTAATCTTCGACTTCTTCAACTTCATCATATCATTCGCATTTTTCCCACTTTGACCCATTGAGTCATCAATAAGATCAGTCCCTTCCACACCACCAGCTTCTTGATCTTTGGCGTTTTTACGGACATCTTTCCAAGACAAATATGTTCTCAATCTGTTGACTTTGGCCTTATCGCTCCTTATTAGGAAAATGATATCCTCTGGCAGTATTGACTTACTCCCTCTAGAGTTTGCAGTTCTGGTGGATTGTATAATGATCTCCACAACTTGTCCTTTCACTATATCTTCAATTAACGAGGTTGTTTCCACGGGTGGATCGTTCGTCTCACCACTGACAAACATCATTTGCTGGATCTCTATCCTGTACTTGTACTTGTCTGGATTGTTCCCATTCATCTTGTATGTGTTTTGTCTCCTCTATAGCCTTAAGGTCTGTGATTGGTAAAGAGGTCCCCAAGTGGTTTGGCTTTCATTTTAGTGCTGAGAAGATAGTAAAGACATTATTAACATCTGGACACCACAATATGGGTACAAAAGCACTCAAGACCAAATTTAACAGAGAAAAGACCGTTTTCTAGCATTGAGGGCAGTTACTGTGCAAACGGGGCCACTAGCAGAAGGGCTTGTACTACTTTTGATGGCTCAACTCTTTTCAGAGCTACGTTCCATCACCGTGGAGCCATCTATGCGCATAGCTCAACATCACCACCGCGAATTTCTCCTACTTAAGAATCATTATGTCTTCCAATGAACGAAACAACCCGATGAGAAGCTCATTTTTCTTACTTCTGGCGATTTTAGAAGGAGAAAACAATAATAAGCTATTACAGACATGTCAAATGTCACCGAGAACCCAGAAACGATAGAGGTTGCTGCACCAGCAAACGCCAATGTCATCAGCATCACTTCAGCTTTCAAACCAAATCATCATAGTGCCTTCATAATCCTCAACCAGCCAATCGTGATACCCAATCTGAGAGAACTATGGGATAACTACGAGCTAAAGATCTGTGGTGATGGTGGAGCCAATAGACTATATGATTATTTTGAAGATGACGAGGAAAGATCCAAATATCTACCGCAATTCATCGTTGGTGATTTTGATTCATTGAAGCCAGAAGTTAGAAAATGGTACGAAAGTCGTGGGGTTGGTATAATACCTCAAACCACTCAATTTGCAACTGATATCGCCAAGTGCCTGGATACGGTGGAAGTCTACTATAGTTTCAAAGATCAAGGGAAAAAGCTTAATGTTAAAGACATTGATCCATACGATGGCATTTTAGGTCTTCATGAAGAAATCAAAGTCAAAAATAGCATACAAGTTGTCTTATTCGGCGCCATTGATGGGAGATTTGATCATACAATCCATTCAATCACACTACTATTCAAATTATCTCAATCTAATCCGAATTTGAGACTCTTCTACCTATCACAGACTGATATCATATTTTTGGTACCAAAGGGTCTGAATTACATCAAATATGATACTCTTGATTCAATTCATGGGTCAAATAGTGGTCTATTGCCCTTAGGAGGCCCCGTAAAATTGACAACAAGTGGTTTCAAATGGGATGTTGAGAATTGGGATAGCTCTATAAAGGGCGATGTGAGCAGTAGTAACAGACTAGTCGGAAGAACAGGTGCTACGATTGAAACGAGTGATGACTTTATCTTGAACATTGAGCTAGACTATAATGCATTGGGTTTATAAATTTGAATAGATAATATGTATCAAAAATTCTTAAGTACGGTAGATTTTTTCTTCACCTTTGTTTTGTTTCATATATAAATAGCAGGATTAGCATTACAAGGCTTCCACCCACTCAACTGATTACCAAATAGCTAACAAACATTGACTTCATAGCGACGAAAGTCATAATTTCCATGAATCCAGCACTAATCATGATGGAGATGGGTTTCCGCGAACTTTTTCAAAATCCTTTGATCGTATCGATTTAATCGGAAACATGAAAGAGATCTTCTAGAATCTATTCAAAGTATTGTGAATTTGATCGCTTGACTGACTGCTCAATGATTGGTATAACGAGCGTAAGATGCTTGTATAGGAGGCGTTTGTCCTTGAGTCAGCCGTCATCCCTTCACTATTGCCGAGGACAGAGATTATTCTCTTACACATATATTCAACTAAATGTAAATAATGACTTCAATAAGGAAAAGCTAAAGGATAAAGAGGAACAGAAGGAGAGCAAAGAGGACAGAACGTCCACTGGAACGAGCGAAACACCACCAGAAAGCTTCCCCAGAGCCAAGTCCGTTATGGATAATTTCCTACAGAGTATACGGCCCCATTTAAATACTGCACATCAACAATATGAAAAAACCAAAAGTCAAGTAAACAGTGTCATTGTACCTGTCAAGTTCCATTGGAATAAGGCTAAGAAGTCTATTGCAGATGTTAACGAGAAGCTAGCTCAACAGGAGAAAGAGAGCCAGAACTATGATTTTAAACAGGATTTGTCCAATAATGGACATTCAAATGGGCAGACCATTGAAGATCTACCATCTGAACGGGAGAGTAAAAGAAAACAATGGACAAAGAAACTTGAGCTATACATTGACTCGTTACAAGAGACCATTTTCACAGCTACAAGAGCCTTGAATGATGTTACTGGGTATTCATCCATTCAAAAATTGAGAAGATCTATAGAAGTACTTGAAAAAGATCTAGAGACTGCCAAGGAAGATGCTAGAATAACTAAAGACCATTACAGCGATGCCATATCGAAAAGGCTGACAACTCAAAAAGAAGTTAACGAGCTGTTGCAAAGACAACATTCTTGGTCCCCTACCGATCTCGAAAGATTTACTCAATTGTACAAAGATGATCATCAAAATGCTATCAATGAACGAAAGGC
The DNA here is from genome assembly GCA_030574735.1 of Hansenula sydowiorum. NCBI lineage: Eukaryota > Fungi > Ascomycota > Saccharomycetes > Phaffomycetales > Wickerhamomycetaceae > Hansenula > Hansenula sydowiorum. The sequence goes on from JAJMFN010000326.1 coordinate 44,646, forward strand.
AAAAGAAGACATGGAAGCTGCCGATTCTAGAGAGGAAGATATTCAAAATAGATTATCAAAAGCTATCTTAACTCGTTATCATGAGGAACAGATCTGGTCTGATAAGATTAGAAGAACTTCAACATGGGGTACTTTCGGGCTTATGGGTCTCAATATCTTGCTGTTCTTGGTATTCCAATTGGCATTAGAACCATGGAAAAGAAGAAGACTAGTTGGGAATTTTGAAGAAAAAGTTCAAAAAGTTCTTGAAGAAAATGCATATTTACAAAACAAGAAACTGGATTTGATGAATAAGAAAGTTGAAGATTTGAAAGATAGCGAAAGATTCCCAGTGTTGAATCAGAGTTTGAGAGAGGAGATAATAGACGATCCTATTGATGCACCACTGGTTGGTCAGCTTCCATTGCCTATTGCACCCAAATCACTGAAAGATCAAGTAATCTCGAGATACAATCAGTTCATTCATTTATTCAAACCTTCCTTCAACTTAATCACACAGCCAGGTCCATCTGAAGCGACGCTGAAAAAGGAGGAAGTAATCACATTCACAAGTGTCATATTAGTCACCGGTTTAGCACTTGGTTCTTTGGCTACGTCTCTTTTGAGGTGAAACCCATCACACATTTACCACAGAAACTAATTTACGATGCCACTTTTCTCCCAGTGGCTGTCCCACAAGTAGGGTATACACTAGTAGTACAGCCCGCATAACAGTAGGCAATAATTTGGGACATCTGCTCAACGTTGTGCTTCTATCTCAACTGGTTAAAGCATTAAAAATGTGTCAAAATCGTTGTGCTTATAACGCTTTAACTATGGAGCGTGCCCCTACCACGTGATTTCTTCTGGCCTTATCAAAATTCCCGCCAAAGAAAAAAACTTCAAAGCTTTTTGGCCCACAAAATTTCGTAAACAGAACAACAAAGCAGCAATTTGCTACCAATTGGACTGTGCTGACTCTTATTCAATTGATCTCTGCTGGTAGACTAATACTATGGAGTCCCAAGTCATCTCCACCGCCTTGGCACAGACCTTGGACCCCAATCCACAGACCAGAAAACAAGCTGAACAGCAGCTATCCGAGTTTGAAAAACAACCTGGCTTCACTGTTTATTGCCTTGACTTGGCTGTTGATCCTTCGACGCCCAATACCATCAAAAGTTCAGCTTCGGTGTTTTTCAAGAATAGAATAGCCAAGTACTGGACTGATACCAGTGACAAGGCCATAAAGCCTGAAGAGCAAGAACAACTGAAAGCGAAACTGATTGAATCGTTGGTTAAAACATATGATGATAGTCACATTAGACCACAATTAGCATTGGCGGTGAGAAATATCTTGATCCGTGGATGGTCCTTGAACGAACCCATCTCACAACTACTGAACTCCAAGTCGGATCTTTCCCACGTCTACACTGGACTCGTCTTATTGTTTGAAGCGACAAGGTCGCAGAGATGGGCATACTCCGACAGGACTATAATTGAAACCTATATCGAACAAACGTTCCCGATATTGGAAGCTTTGGCTTCGGAGATCTTGCATAACACAGATTATCGCTCTGGTGACATGCTATATTTGATCTTGAAAATCTTTAGATATACAACGTTGAACGTCTTACCAAAATATCTTTTCGATGTGCAAAAATTATCAACTTGGATCTCATTACATCTAGCTGTCATTCAAAGAGACTTACCAAAGGAAATACTGGATCTGGAACCAGCTGATAGATCTTTGGATAGAAGAGTTAAAGCTTATAAATGGGGATTCGGTAACCTACATAGATTCTTTGCAAGATTCGGTGTACCAACAAGTAAAGTTACAAGTCCAGAATTTATTCAATTCTTCAACACAAGCATTGTTCCTGAAGTATTAAAAGTATATTTCGGTATAATAGAAAAGTGGAGTGGTGGATTATGGTTAAGTGACAGTTCATTATTCCATTTGATTGCATTTTTGGAAAAATGCGTTTTAACTTCATCTTGGGATTTGTTAGAACCTCATTTCGACATCATACTAAAGCATTTGATTTATCCCTCACTATGTCAGGAAGACTTGGAATTGTTTGAAGATGACCAAGAAGAATACGTCAGAAGATATTTCGATATATATAGGGAATCTAGCACTGCCGATGTTGCTGCTGTCGATTTCCTTTTCGTTGTTGGACATCATAGAATTGAAAAATTGAGTCAAATATTGGGATTTTTGAATGAGGTTTTCAACAATTATAACCAAGACCCATCATCTGCAAACGCATTGAAAGCTGAAGGTGGGCTAAGAACTTTAAGTTCTGTTTCGTTGAATTTCTCCAATGAGAACTCTCCTGTTAAAGATCAAATTGAACAGATTGTTGCTGGGTTTGTATTGCCACATTTGTCAAGTAAATATGAATTTTTAAGAGCAAGAGCCAATGAAACTATCTCCATTATCGCCACTTCATATAAAGATAACAACATTTTATCACAAGTTTTCAAAGGTGTCTATGATAGTTTCAAAAGTGACACTACTTTGGCCGTTCAAGTCGAAGCTGCATCTGCTTTGAAAGTCTTAATTGTCGAAAGAGCAGTTGTGGAACAAATCTCCCAGGATGTTCCAACAATTATGCAAAAATTGATACATTTATCAAGAACTTATGAATTAGACATGATTGGTGAAGTTATGGAATCATTTGTTGAAGAATTTTCAGAACAGTTGGAACCTTTCGCTATTGATTTAGGATCCACTTTATCTACCCAATTCATCCAAGCTGCAACGGAATTATTGGAGCTACAACAAACTCATATGAATGGTGGTAGTAGTGATGGTGAAACTGAAAAAGAATACCAAGCAATTGGATATATCAATACAATGATAACAATGGTTGTTTCAATGTCAAAAGTGAATCTTGAAGAAGTTTTCGCCCCAGCTATTAAATTTGTTTTGCATAATGCTGCTATAGCATTTTTAGGTGAGGCTTTAGAATTGGCTGAAAGTTTATCAATGGCTAAAAAGACCATTTCTCCAACATTATGGGAATTATATCAAGAATCTGTCGAATCATTCCAAACATTTGCATCTGAATTTACCGAGGTTTATATCCCATTTTTTGAAAATATTGTTGTTTATGGATTTAAAGATTTAACTTTCAATTCTCCACAAGTTGCACCTTTGAAAACCGTTATTCAAGAAATCATTAGTTCACCGGTTGATTTTGATAATCAAGGAGCTTTTGAAATTGTTGAATATATGACATTGGTGTTGAAAGAAGTCAATGACTTGTTCCCATTGGCGTTAACTACTTTCAAAGAACAGGATTTACCACCTTTAGGCTTTGTCAAATTGTTACTAGCGGCTTTATACGTTAATCCGGTTGATACATTACAAGTGTTGGAACAAAACAATGAAACGGTTCGATTATTTGAGATTTGGTATAACTTATCAAGCGTTTTAAACAATGTTTATGGGTTAAAATTACAAGGCTTAGCTCTATTATCATTATTAACAACTCAAGAATTACCAAATTCAATCCAAAGTTTTGTTCCACAATTTGGACAAAAATTGATTACGTCTATTGAAAAAATCCCAGAAGCTTTACAAAAAAGACAAGCTTTATTAAAAGGTACTAATGAAGATTTAACAAGTGAGAGTAATCCAGAAGACGATTTTGCAGATGATGACGACGATGACGCTTTTAAAGATACACCTCTTGATGAGGTCAATTTCTTTGCTGAGTTCAAATCAAAATTCAGCATCTTACAATCAAATTTCCCAGATAGGTATAATGAAATTATTGGTAACTTATCCCAGGAAAGAATCAGCAACATTCAAACATTGTTGAGTGTTTCATAAATTTCAAGTCCAAGTTTATAATACATCTTATATCCATTTAGACAGCTACAATTTCATCGTAGTGCTACTTAAAACCTGTCAAAAAATTAAAAGAGATAACTTCCCATGTCTCTGAGAAGACTCATCTCAAACATCTATTATACATAATACCAAAATACGTCATAACAATCGTTATATATAATCACCACACCATTCACCTCAAGCTAGGTAAGAGTTATCCTATATTTCTTCAGACTTGATTTCATCCTTCACTTCATCATCTTTTGGACCTTGATTTTGTAATCTTGAACGCGATTGACGAAATAATTCCTCTTGTTGCTTCAACAATTCTTCCTCTGTGAATCCTGAATTTTGAAATTTATTATTCTTCCTTTCCCTGCCCTTTAGTGACTCTTTATGCTCTACCAAGGCAGCTTCAATTGGCGCTAAATATTCAGAAAATCCCAGTTCTTCTAAAGCACTGATGACATGATCAGATGCGATTGTTTTTTTAGCTTCCTTCTCAGCAATATCGTTGGATTGATCGGAAAGAATCATAATGAAGTTGATACAGCATTCAATCACAATATCTCTGGCTTCTTTGGAGAAAGTCAAATCTGACGATAAAACTTCACTAATAATTTTCTGCACAGTAGCTAAATATAAGCACATGTTAGTACACAGAATAATACAAATTTCATGAAAAACCACCAAAAACTTTCCACTCACCTTTTGGAAGGGTCAGCTCCTCGTTATTTCCTCCATTGAAGTCAGACATCGTTCACCTCCTTTTATACTAGCCAAAACAGTCAACCCTTTAGCTCATAACTTGTGTTTGTTTACAAAGAGATGCTTCATCTTCTTGATCTTTATGCACTTTGAAATTCAGATTCGCGGAATTTTTAACTTCCGGGTGACCTACCGCGAATTGAATCTGAATTCTGTCTCAGATTTCGCGCTTTTTTTATCTTCGGCTGGTTCGCGCACATCTTCAACTAGTAAAAAAATTTTTGTTAGAAGCTCATCTCATATTAAAGGCCTTGAAGATTTGAATATTAAGTTGTATTCGGTTCTCTATCGCGGTGCTTTGGTATTTATTCTAGGTGTCGAGTCGCTGTTAACTAATTGGTCACATCACATCGTCACATAAAAAGATGGGATCCGTGTTGGCTGCTTCAGAGTTCGATCCAAAAGGGAACTACTTTGTTTCTGCTGTTACTGCATTAGATACTCACAAGATCAGAGTCCAGTCCACAAACTCAACTTCGACTTTGGCAAACGCATTCTCCTTGGACAAAGGCCATAAGCTGACAAGCATATCATGGGGTAATTTCTCTACTGTAAATGCCTCCAAGTCGCAACACAAGAAGAGAAGGCAATCAAATGGATTTAGCATAGAAAACCAATTCTTAGCTGTTGGTTTAAACAAAGGTTCCACGTTGATATATTCTCCATTGACAAATGAAGTGATAGCGAGATTGGAAACTCCAAATGCATCATCAATTAATGATTTCTATTATTCAAGCATAACGAACTCAGGTTGGTCTGTCGATTTAGGTCAAGATATTATCGAATGGGATCTAATCACTTATAAACCTAAAAGACAAATACATATTCAAGAGCCGATCAACTTGATCAGGGTCATAGAATATCAAAACAAACCATACTTGCTATTGGCATCCCATAGTGTATCACTATTCAGTTTAGAAACCCAAGAAGTCGTCAAAACGTTCCCAGGTCATATCTCTCCAATTCATTCACTTCTTCCAATCACTTCAGATTCATTCATCACTGCTGCTGAAGGTGATAGATACATCAACATATATCCTCTAGATGGCACTCCAACAGTCTTAGTTACACAAAGTAGCATAGTATCAGTTTCATTTGGTAACGATACAGTTAGTGCAGTTACTGAAGAAGGGATAGTAGAAGTGTTCAAAAATCCTTTGGCTCCAGTTGCTTCCACTTCCAAAAGAAGAGGTCAACAATCTAAGCAAGCCAGTGGATCTATTGAATTGAAACGTCCAAATGGTTCCACTTCGTTGAAAATTGAAAACTCATTCATAAAGGGTAATTCAATCACAATAACATGGCTAGAAGATGCTAGTATCCCACACTTTGAGACCATTCAAATTGATGACATTTCAGAGCTGAAGACCATTTTAAAAGATAGACCAGCCATACAGGCTAAAGATCATACTTTATTTGGACAGGATATTGCAGCCGCCAAACAATATAACGAGGCTAATGCAGTTGTTACCAGTGGTGATAATTTGAGATTTTTGAACAATAAAGAATCTGCTCAAGACGATGATCAAGATGAAGATGGGGACAATGAAGGTGAAGATGGTCCAACTTTAGCTGAAAAGCTAGAGTCATTAAAAGTTCAACAACCAATCAAAAAGAAACAAGGAAGGGCCACTGCAGGATCTCTTGCAGTTGTTTTAACACAAGCTTTAAAAGCTAACGATCATGCATTATTGGAAACCGTTTTAAGTAATAGAGACGAAAGCGTTTTGAAAAACACCGTTCAGCGTTTAGATACCAACTTGGCTGTTACATTGTTAGAAAGATTAGCTGAACGTATCGCAAGACAAACCCATCGTCAAGGACAATTAAACATTTGGGTGAAATGGGTCATGGCTATCCATGGTGGATATCTTGTAAACATTCCAAATTTGACCAAATCATTATCATCGTTACATTCAACTTTAACTAGAAGATCATCCACTTTACCAAGATTATTGGAATTACAAGGAAGATTAGATGTTTTGTATTCACAACAAGAAATTAGACAATTGACTCAAGAACACGGAGAAGATGATGTTCAATACACCGATGAATCCGATGTTGAATATGTCGAGGAATTGGATGATGCCGGATTGATTGATGATGGTGAGCAAGATTTCTACGAAGAAGATGAAGATGGATTCATGAATGTTGATGGGTCAAGCGGTGAAGAAGAAGACGATGATGATGAAGACGTCCCAGTAGCTGATAAATTGGATGATAGTGAAGTTGATGATGAAGAAGGTTATAGTGATGAGGAAGTTAATACTAATGGAATTAATGGGAATGGTCATTTGGAAGATGAAAGTGAAAGTGAAGATGAACAAGCCGAATTAAAAGAACGAATTGCCAAATTAAAGGCAAAGCAACAGCGTAAACGTAAATAGGGTACTTTTCTACAAAATATAAAGCTCATAGATATCAATGCATTCTCTAAAAAAAATGGACAGTAGTCAATTTGCGATTCATTTGGTAAATTGTCGAGTCATTATATTTCAGGCACCGTCAACAATGATTGTTGGTTCAATAGCTGTGAAATGCTCAAAGAACGATTTAAACAAGTTGACTTGTTTTTCAATATCTGCAGTACTTGAAGTCTCCCTAATGGAATGCATACTCAAAACACCATTTCCAAAATCCAATGTTCTAATACCAGTTTTAGACGCTAGGATTGGACCGATTGTTGAACCACAAGGTGAAGCATTTGGCACGACAAATAATTGTAATGGGACCTTACCTCTTTTAGCAACTTCTTTCAACAAGACAATCCCAGGACTATTGGTTACATAGCGCTGGTTAGCATTGATCTTGATGACTGGACCTTCACCTAGTTTTGGTTTATGATTTGATTCGTATTTATTTGTATAGTTTGGATGAACACCATGGGCAACGTCTGAAGATAAGAAGAATGATTTGGCAGAACTTTCCAAGATATGTGAAATGGCTGTGGTTTTCTTGTCGGTTTCGGCATCACCTGTTAATCCTGTGATTCTATCCAAGATGTTTGGTAAGAAATTTGAATCAGCACCTTGGGCTGAAGATGACCCGATTTCTTCATGATCGAATAGGGACACTAGACGAATACCATTCTCCTCCGAGAGAGATTTGTAAGTGGCTGATTCAACAAGACCTTCAACAGATGTGAAGCACGAGGTCAAGTTATCTAATCTTGCACTAAACACAAATTCATCATTTAACCCACCTAAAGTTGATGGTTTGTGGTCGTATAAGATTAGTTCGAAATCTTCCAAATCTTCCACTTCAGCACCTGCTTCTTTGGCAATCAAGTCTACCAATTGTTCATTATGTCTTTGAACAACAGAGTTTAAGGATTGGAAATCTTCATTTGAAATTGGGGTACTTTCACAACATCCATTTTTACTATGAGCCTTAGCATCTTCAGACTCCGAGCTGTTTGGAGCAGCATTGTTTAGTCCTCCAATTGGTAATAGTTGTGATTCCTTGTTGAATTCAAATTTGTTGTTGACATCTCTATCCAAATGGATTGCTAAAGTTGGGATTTTCAACAATGGTTTCTTGATATCAATTAATTTTGGCACATATTTCCCATCTTTCTTGACAATGACTCTACCGGCAATACTCAAATCTGAGTCAAACCAACTATGCCAAATACCACCACCGTATAGTTCCACACCTATCTGGATGAAACCTTCAGCGTTTCTTTTGGATACTGGTTTGATACGTAGCACGGGAGAATCAGTATGAGCACCCACAATGGAGATCCCATTCCCAGGAGCCCATTTCTCACCCACAACAAAGGCAATAATTGAAGAAGCGTTTCTTGTGACATAATACTTGCCACCTTTCTCCATTTTCCCAGCCCAACTGGTTCTTTCAGACAATTCTTGAAATCCATTTTTGGACAACTTATTCTTCACGTTATCAACAGCATGATACGGAGTTGGTGAAGCGTTTAAAAATGACACAAAATCTGCAAATTGTTAGTTTTCGATGGTACTTTTTCGTTATGCTGGGCCAAGGCACTCACCATTTGCATATTTATAGGTTGAGGATGACATTGTCCTCGTAAATACCCTGTTCATCTACCGAAAGAACCAATGTACCCACCAACTATAGAAGATTTCACGATAGGTCAAAAAGACAGAAACCCAAACGAATTCGCGAATTCTCTGACCGGCTTCTTGCCGTGGCCCGAACCGAAGGAGAATGCCGTGTGCCGCGGTTCCAATTTTTTTTTTTTTTTTTTTTTTGGTTCTCTGGTAAAAAAATTTATCTTATCGAAAATGGACTTTATACCATCTAGTTCTTGCCTGGGATAAAAGGTATAAAAGATTGGTCTATTCCCCCGGTGAGAGCTGTGCTTAATTGTATTATCTCGTTTTCCATCGACATCCCCATATCCACATTTTCAATTTCCCAAAAATGTCCGAAGAACAAAGTGTTGAAGACTCCAAAGTCTACATTTCTTATAACCATGTGCATCAATTGATTCAAGATTCCACTCCAAGATTGAAAGCTTTCAATCCAGATTTGATCTTATCTGTTGCTGGTGGTGGGTTAATTCCAGCTAGACAAGTGCGTACTTTTTTGAAAGAACCAGGCTCACCAAATGTTCGTGTTATGGCTGTTGTTTTATCTTTATATGAAGATATTGGATCAGTTTCCACATCTGCTGAAACATTGGGTAAACAAGTTGTTCGTACTCAATGGTTAGATTACGTCAACACTGATTTTACATTATTGGGTAAAAATATCTTGATTGTTGATGAAGTTGATGATACAAGAACTACATTAAATTATGCAGTTACTGAATTGAAAAAAGATGTCGAAGAGCAAGCAAAGGCTAAAGGTATTCCAGTTGAAGAAGCTAATACAAATTTCGGTATTTTCGTTTTACATAACAAACTAAAACCAAAAAAGGCTGATTTACCACCAGATGTTTATAATGAAAAAAATTACATTGCTGCAAGAGAAATTGAAGATGTTTGGATTGCTTATCCATGGGAATCAAATGATATTGTTACTCATACTAGAAAAGCTATTGAACAAGGTAATGACGTCTTCTTACCATAATGGCCGCATGTGTATACTAGTTTCAAAGATTGAAAGATAATATGTTTAATTAGGATTAATGAAAGATGGGATAAATGTTAATAAAAATATAATGTAGGTGATGCACTAATTATATATCATGTAAAGTCTTATTATCAAACCAATCTTGTTGGTGAAATGGCAAAAAACTTAGTCACAACATGTTTGAATGTAACAGGAATACCTAATTCACCATTATCCATATGACTATTCAATTCTTCGGCTTTTTCATCTCTCGCTAGTAAATAAGCCCTCAGCACCCATAAACTTAGGGAAGCAGCTAGATAGCAACATCCACACCATATGGCTGGATGTTGATACTGTTCTGGTGAATATTCTGCGCCATTTGGTGGAGCCGATCTTAATTGAATACCAATCAATGGAGACACTGTACCGAAAACACCAACAACAACCCAAATACTGCCCAATACAGTGGCTAGTTTCCTCAATCCAACAACCCTGGAGACAATTGTCCCCAATACGGCCCAAATTGTGCCCATTAAACTACCAACAATGATTGCAAAGGCTATAGCACTTGAATAGTTTCTAATTGGAATCCACATTGCAAAGCAAAAAATGGCAACGGTTAAATGTGCGAAAATAGCCACGGTAACAGCACCAAATCTATCTGATAGTTGGCCTATTGTAGGTCTTCCAAAGAAGACACCCACAGAGATCATACATGAAACAATTGAGCCTTGTGAACCTGAATAACCTAACGATTTGGTGAAATCCGCCAAATTGTACAAGATAACAACATATCCTAATAGCGTTGTTGAAATCCAAAATGCAGTGATGAAAAACCCAAAACTTTTCATTGCATCTTTATCATAAAATTGGAAAGTAGGTTTGACATGTTCATTTCTTGTCCTTGTCAAGGCACAACCAATACCTGTAACAATAGCACAAATAATAGCCTGGATGATCAAAGCCCATTTAACACTTTTAGCCTCGATGATTTTTTGAATGGCCAAGTTAAACATAACACCACCAGCACCAGATCCAGAAGCTGAAAGTGCCTGTGCGAGTGATCTTTTCTTTCTAAACCATTGCGGTAATAAGATATTGGCCGGAATACACACAAATGCCAATCCAAAGGAAATTAATAAACCTTGTGTCAAATATAATTGCCATAGTTTTGTACTAAAAGCTGCAAGCATTATACCAGCAAATTGGAAACAACCACCAGTTATTATGCAAATTCTTGGACCTGTTATCCCAATGTAATAGATTATAATTGGAGCACAAAATAATCCAACTCCAAATGCAATACCACCAATCGCAGCATAATCTATCTTTGTTCCGCCTTCAAATTCGTTGTTTTGTAAATAGTGAGCTAAATATATGGCAAATGCAGAGTTTGAAGCCCATGTTGAAACGTTAAAGCAAAAAACTGCAACAACGATAAACCATCCATATCCACCATCTGGAACTTCGATGATATTAGTCACTGGTTTCAATTCTTGCTCATCGTCAATAGGTTGTGCCTGTAATGGGTGTACAGACACTTGTTCCTCTTCGTCATTGTGATGTGGGTTGACACTATCTGAATGTTCTGATTCCAAATCATTGTTATCAATGCTCTTCTTTTCAGGATCTGACATCTTGGAAATCTCTACTGTTTTGAACTCAGCACTTTTGTACAACAACTTTCAATTCAACAGCATCCACCTTGCTATATATATTCTCGCTTCGAACGTCCGGCCCATCCAGCAGTGTAGAATGACATATAAAGTGAAAAAGGTTATTAAATGTTCAGTTTACACATTTTTGAAGATTAGAAGTGGAGCTAACGACCGAAACGAGAAGTGATTTCCGAGACCCATGGTGCGGGTCTCATGTTAAGTATGGTAGTCCCATTGTGCTGGGACTATCTGGTGGGCGTTTGGTACTTCAAGCGTCTTTTAAATCCGTTTTATGATCTGAGACTCGAGACTCGAGACCCTGGAGTTCCACCATTTAATCCAGATTTATCGCTTAAATGAAGTGTTTCTCCGTAAGTTTGTGCTTACTTCTGGTGTGGTTGTTCATTGGAGTTATGAATGCGTAATTTATGGCGGACTTGGCCCATATGCTCAGTGACTTCTGGGTTCGTACTGGGTGGTTGATCTGGGCCATTGTTCTCATCATGGGATACCAGTAAGCGCGAAATTTTAGTGGAAAGTTTAGTTCCAACTTCAAACCATCATCAGATCAACACCAACAACAACAGAAATCACCAAAACTGATATGACAATAACACAAATTCCTATCTGGCTGGACTGTGACCCTGGGCATGATGACATGATCGCCATTTTGTTAGCAGCGTTCCATCCAAATTTCAAGCTCTTGGGGATCTCTACAACTTTTGGTAATTCATCATTGGAGAATACAACAAGAAACACATTATCGATCCTAACCATTTTCAAACAGTTGCAAATCCCTGTATACAAAGGTGCCAATAGGCCAATAGTGAAAGAACCTAGCTATGCGCCTTCGATCCATGGGAAGTCCGGGTTGGCTGGGACCGAGCTACCAATACCAAAAACTGATATCCAAAATCATGATGATCTAACGCTAGGGAAATTCCATTCCCATTTGGCTACAACAGTTGAACAGTACGATGGCGAACTATCCATAGTGGCCACTGGTCCTTTGACAAACGTTGCGCTATTCTTTGAGCGCTATCCAAATTTGAAGTCGAAAGTCAAATTCATCTCCATAATGGGTGGTGGTATACATATTGCAAATTGGGGTGCTGGTGAATTCAACACATGGTGTGATCCACACGCGGCCAACGTTGTGTTCCGAGACCCAACTCTTTCACCAAAAACCATATTATTACCTATTGATGTTACACATACTGCAATCTTGACCCAGGAAGTGGAGAACAAATTAGCCGGTAGAGGTCCTTTATCAGATTTGAAAAAATTTCTTATTGAGTTGATGGAATTTTTCAAAAAAACATATAGTGAACAAGATCTGTTCAAATTCGGTCCGCCTGTTCATGACCCATTAGCGGTGATTGTATTATTGGAAAAATATGGAGCACCAATATGGGCATTGAAAGTATCAAATATTCACTACATGCGGTGGAAAGTGGTGAACTAGATGGGAAATTAGAATTTGAAGAGAATCCAAAAGGTGTTGAAGTCGTTATGAAATTAAACGTTGAGAAGTTTTGGGATCTTGTCTTAGATGTGGCCAGGATTGCTGATAGTCAGTGATATAGATACGCTATAATGATTACTTCACATATATTAATTCTTGGACCCTGGACTGGAATGTAGCTTGACAATAATCTCTTGTACATCGAAGAATTATACGAGAATATCAAGCATAACAAGGACTGGTTACAATAAATAAACACAAAGGATTAATGACACAGTGCGTGGTAGCCACGAGCTCACTGTATATTTTCAATCGCATACCATTGGCTCCATGCACACCTAGAAGGAATTTTTTCGAATGAACCGTGGGCTTTTTAAATTGCCTGCCTGTATGGATATTTCAGCCTTGTAGTTATTATTCCCACACCACGTTGGATCTCAAATCATGCCGCAGCAGTGAAAACGGGTAATATAAACTGACTGTATTAGTTCATCTTACACTCGTGGACAACAATATGTTGGTAAATTTACGATTTTGTGTCTGATCTTTTTGTCCTTTCTCGGGATAGTGTCAAATGCATAAGAAAACGTTCCTGACGTAAGGAATCCCAAGAGTTGGCGAAGTACAACAAGAAACACAACAGCTGAACTGTCAATGTGAGCTATAACATCAGGTAGCAATACCATACTGGCACCATTGATGACCACCAGTTGTTATGGTCCAATGGGTATACTTGTCTGCCTTATACCTCCAAACTTGTGGTGTACTCTTCGGATTTGCACTTACTCCACGTGCTGGTGCTTTAACCAGTAATATACGCCAAATGCATACTTAGGACTATATGCTTCTTTACCTATTTGGTAAAGTTTAAGCAACCAGTTAACAAAAGAACAAGAATTACTTCAATTGGATGTCGAGGATATCTTTAATTGGAATCGTTTAGGGATCGGTAAAAGGGCCCATTTGGAATAATTGGCGATGAGGTCTCGAGAATGGATTTTATCAAGTATATAAATACTTGCCTTTTCCCTATGGTTTTCCAATCTCAAGATATATTAAGGATACAAACAATCATTCCCCAAACAAGATGAAATTCTCTTCAATCGTCGCTACTTTATCAACAGCCATCTTATCATCAACAGCCTTGGCTAAAAACATCGTTTTAACAAACGATGATGGTTGGGCTTCTACTGAAATCAGAGCCACTTATAGAGAATTGACCAATGCCGGTCACAATGTTTATCTTGTTGCTCCAGTTGAACAAAGATCAGGATTTGGTGGTCAATTTGTTTTCTCTTATACTGATAAATTATTACATGATGATCAATTCCATTTCAAGAAAGCTGGTGATCCAGCTTGGGGTCATGATGACAACGATGATCATATCTGGTATTTCAATGCTACTCCAGCTGCTTGTGTTGGATTCGCTTTTGATTATCTATTACCTACTCATTTTGCAAACGTTTCAATTGATTTGGTCGTTTCTGGTGTTAATCAAGGTTTGAATTTGGATGTCCCAATGTTTACCGTCTCCGGTACCATTGGTGCTACTTATAACGCTGTTTATAGAGGTTATCCAGGTGTTGCCTTTTCTGGTTCCACTTCAAACAATTCATTCTACCAGGATTCATTGAATGAAGATGCTTCTGCCCCAGCCAACATTTACGCTAAAAAAGTTGTTGATTTAACTTCAAAATTATTCGAGTCTCAAGGTAATAACAATAGAACTTTACCAGTGGGTGTCGGTTTAAACGTTAACTTCCCAAAAGTTACCACTTTGACTACTGATAACTCATGTACCGATCCAGATTTTGTTTTCACTAGATTGACCGGTCAAGATGTTCAAATTTCAGGTTTAGCTTTCAACGAAACTTCAGGTGTTTTCGTCTCTTCAAATTTGAAGCAGGGTTCAATCGCCACTGGTGTTCAATACAATGGTATCTTGAGTTTACCAAATGAAAACTTGGTCACTGAAACTGGTTGTTCAACTTCAGTCTCTGCCTTTTCTATTGATTATACTGCTCCAATTCAACAGGCTTATGAAGCCAAAGATTTGTTAGGTGACTTATTATCTCCTTACAACTAAAATACCCACGACTACAGTACTTTTTCAACTTTCTTCCCGTCCGGCTGATTCTTTACTAAAAACGATATGCAATAAGCTTGAACAGGTTCAATACATTTGCGCGTTTTAAACATTTCTTCAGAATTCAAAGCCTTTTGAACCTTTTTTACATACTCTCTATATATAATAATTTAGATCTCATATCAGAAATGTAGTTTTAAATTTTTGTGTCAAAGTCTTGCTATACTTCTTACAAATCAATTATGTAATCGTGGCAAAAAAAAAAAAAACTGTGGCGTCAAAATCTGTCTCTACTATATAAGATTGATCAATATCTCGTCAATTAACAACTCTATTTGATACAAACTCTAGACAAAATGGGGGAAGATAAACACCATGCGGAATACTCTAGCTTCTCTTCAACTTCCAAAAAAGAGACATTAGAACAATTGGTCAATTCATATGAAGCATTATCAACGGATCTAGATTTTTGGGTTGCAAATACATCAAATGCATCATCTTTAATATGGCATGCTTATCATTCACTAAACATTCCAGTTAACTGGGCGGGATTCTATGTTCTGGATCCTTCGGACTCAACACAATTGATTTTAGGACCGTTTCAGGGGAAAGTTGCATGTCAAACAATCAAAATAGGTAAAGGTGTTTGTGGTACAGCTGCATCAACAAAGAAAACTCAACTAGTACCGGATGTTGAAAAATTCCCAGGTCATATTGCATGCGATGGGGAAACTAAAAGTGAGATTGTTGTTCCTATTGTTGATGCAAACGGTGAATTAAGAGGTGTCATTGATATCGATGGTTTGATTCTTGAAGCTTTCGATGAGACTGATCAAGAGTTTTTAGAGAAATTGGCGAAATTGATTGCTGATGGTAATAAATGGTATTGAATACATGACTTTATTTATAGTTAATCATATGTAACTTCTTGCCTTATGATTCAAGGATTAATACGCCAAATGTCAAGAGCAGCTGTGAAGAAATGGTAAAGGTTCGAGTCCCTCTAGAAAACCTTTGGAGAAGCGAGCCTCAGATTATAAAAGACAAAGGCTTACCAATGTTTTTGCTCACAAAAACATGCGAGGTCGAAGATGTTTGAACCCCCAATTGTCTAGAACGCTATTGAACAGCTAAGGTTATTTCACCAAGAGGTCGAATCGAGAATTTCTGGAAAAATTTAGAAATAAGCAGCTACTTTCGGTGAAATAGTAGTTTAAGATGGAAAAAATTGGCTCTGAACAATTATGACAAAGAGTGCAAGCACTAATAAAAGTTCGGTTGTCAGTGTGGTAACCATATTGTGTCAAAAACATTTTAAACATAGAATAGTAAGGTTTCCACTCCCGTAGATCATTCAACTAGTGTCCGTCTACTTACTATAGTGATTGGTATGCAGTATTCATATCAGACTGGAACCCTGTTGTTGGCTCGAAGCTAGCTGGAACAAATTTCCATTCCAATATATAGCTGAGATAGAATATACACTAGAGGTACTCACAACATAAGGGTAAAAGGACTAATGCAGTATCAGTCTTCGTAATCCATTCTAACTTTCATGCATCACTTAATCAATTGAGCACAGGGAACAACGACAATAAAAGGCAGCCATCTTGCAAATCCTTTAAAGATCAGAGCGTATATTCTTCTCTTCTCCAGTTTCCTCGAGCATTTATTTCCGGCCACTACAAACCACGAAAAACCCAGGAAACCGTTCTTTGAGTATGAGCAAAATATTCCCTATTCATAACACACAGCATCCAAAGTGCTCCAATGGGTGAATTGTGCTAAGAGGAAAGGTGGATTTCGTCGAAGATTATGCGGTCTCGGTGGGTTATTGGTTGGATCAAGGCTGAAGGAACAGTCACAAGTCTTGGATTTTGAGGTTGCAAGCTCGAATGGATTTTGAGGTCCCTCCTATATCATTGGTTGAAGCCAGCATCAAATTGAAGCTGTGAGGTATAGAGGCCCAATGGTATATTCATTGCGTCCACGGTCTTGAATCAGCAAGATTATCTCTTCTTGCTGAGCCGTGCAACAAGATGTTTCTTTGTCGAAACGGTGATGCCCTTCTCCGAATAGAGGCTTGATTGAGGATTTACATGGGTCCATTATAGAAAATTCCATTGAAATGCCGCTCAATATGAACTTTTGCAATCATTTTACGAGAGAATTTTAAAGATTTGTTACCGGAAAGAGTGGTCAATCTTAAAATTAGAGAATTTTTAACTTCAAAATGAATATCGGTTATGGGATCAAATAGTGACATATTGAATAATCATAGTTATATATACCTTGAAAAGGACCTAATAAGTGGAACCACTCTCAATGAATATCAAAAGGCTAGGAAACCCACAGAGAATTTGATACCCCTGATCTATACATAAAGTGCCGTTTTTCGTTTCTTGCTTGATAGAATTTTTCTCCTATAGATAATACTAGACTTTTGCATTATATTCATAGATCACTTTTCATTTTTCCAACTCGGCATCAACAATGACAATAACACAAGACCCAGAAACTGTTGATAATTCCACATTTAGCAAGTTTTATGCTATATATTCAAGAGATGCTAATTATAACTTGTTGTGTGTTGAAGGGAAACATGGTTTTAAAATTAATGAAGCTTGGTATAAATTGTCTTTAAAGATGAAGGAAATGAAGAGTCAAAATGATCGTGATATGAAGGAGTATGGATTCACTCAAGAAGATTTGGATAAAGATTGGGTACCAGAAGAACATCAAGGGGGCATTAGAGCTATTGAATATCAAAAACCAGGCGAGGAGTTTGTTCGTGGTGTTGTTTTAAAAGATTATGAAGCTGCTCATCATGGTTCACATTTGAGTAAGTTCCATGATTGGTTTGCAAAGTTGATTGTGCAAGACTCAAGATTAGAGGATAGTGTTAAAGAACAAAATTTCGATCCTGCAAGACAAATGGCCAATTTTGTTGCTGATTTTTTCGCTCAATATTTGAAAAATACCATAACTAATGACAGATGGGATGAAGAATCCACTGATAAATTGGTTGGTCGTGATTATTTCGTTGAAAGAGTTCATTATTTCACTTCAAGAAATGCCAAAATTGTATGTGTCTTGCCAGCTTTCCCATGTAAATCATCAAACACTCAAAAAGTTGCTGGTGTTTTCCCAGATAAAGGTGAAGAATTGGCACTTAGAAGATTGATTTTCACAGCCAGAGCTATTGAATCCGTATATGATCCAGGTATGAAGATTTTCATTGTTAGTGATGGCCATGTTTTCAGTGATTGTATTGGTGTTGATGATGATGTTGTCGATGCTTATACTGAACGTTTAAAGGAATTTTATGATAACGTTCTAAGAAGTGAACAGGGTAAAAAGGATTATGTTGGATTTGTTTCATTAAAGGATTTATTTTTCAAGAAGGGTTATGAATTTGATCAGGATTTAATTCAAGATGTTCGTTTACAACATTATACCGGTTCCAAAATTTGTGATGATGCCGAATTGTCAAGAAGATTGTTGATTGCTGGATGTGATACCGATGCTGGTGCACTTAGAAGAGATATCGAAACCGATGATCACAAAAGATTACATCTATATAGAGGGTTTATGAGATTTATGTTGGAGGATTTGGCCCTACATCCAGTTTGTAAAAAATTAAGCAAGAGAAATTTTAAAAAAACTGTTGCTAAAGTTGCATTTGAAATGATTAAAAGAAATGATGCTTATTCTAATCTTGTTGAATTGTTGTTCCCATTCCATTTACGTTTATCAATTCATGCACATGATAATTCCGGTCCTAAATATGGTATCCGTCTGATCAATACTCATGAATGTAAAATTATCAAGAATTTTGATTCCCATGATGAGCCAAGTTTTGAAGATTTGTTACATATCCCAACCCCATGGCACAACTGTATTGTCAAGGTTGAAGGACATCGTTTCATATACTTGACCAAATCAAAAGCCGTTACAGATGCTGTTACACAGGGTTATTTTACAAGTGAATGGATCAAAGGTGATTTTGAAGCTGGTATTGGAGGTCATTACTTGCTTAAAAAGAAGATTGAAACTCAAGCTGTCGGAATCAAAGATGATGCTAAAATCGAGTAAATCTCACCATTCACCCCCAAGACTTTCTAGTACTGTTTGAATATCTAAATGTATCTGTTTTGTTGAGGCTCTATTTTAACACTTAGACTGAGGGCGAAATTAATATACAAAATAAGTTTACTAACATTTGTAGCCAAAAAAAACATACTTTTCTTCTAAAATCATGATACAAAAATTTTATTCATTATTTTCCATTTCAAAAGGCCTATAGTACAATCCTCCCCTCTATTTCTCAAGTCTAAGATTATAATGACCCTAAATAATCTTCTTTTATACTTCCAATGGCATAAATAGCATTCACATCAGCTCTTGTACCCACGATTTTTAGTCTAACTCTACTCCCCTTTTCTATAACTTGATCATCTGATTGGTACGCTGGAGGATTTGAAGTTGGGTTGAAAGACATATCAGATGGAATCAAATGTGTTGAAACAAAGACTGATAATGGACCAACATCAACGAAGAACCCCAATTTACTCACGGATGAGCAAACTCCATCGACAACTTCACCTTTGAAAGGTTTCCAAACAACCGCTCTATACTTGACTTCAAACTCTGCTGACCCATCACTTGGAATGATCTTACCTTTCCCGATATCAATACTCATACAGTCCAAAACACACATTATATATCCGAATTTACCCGTACATGAACCCTCCACTTCATTTAATAGCTTTGTCCTCAAGAATTGGTTCATTTGAGGGCCAAAATATGATGGATGTAGTGTTACCACTAGTGATAGATCTTTCAAGAAAAACATAGTCTCCACTGGTTTGGTTGTGGATGAAATCTGAATGGAGTGTCTAGAATAAGCTTATAGCGCCCAGCTTGAGTCCTATAACCGATGAATATCAAGGATATTAGATGATCCAGTATATCAAACGCAATGGATAGTTCAATCAGTTATTGATAGTAGTGACTTTTTCCAACGAAAAAAGCGGCTGTTAAAGGGGGATCGAAGAGAGCGTGAATAAATAAAAGGCCGACCTGTAGAGTCCTGAGTTCTCTGGAATACTCTTAGTCGATGGAAACAATGTCTGAAGGTCACCAAATACCCTTTTTGTCCAACAACTTCAGCGTAGAATCTGTTGATGTTTGGTGATCTGCCTTATTTTTCGACAAAAGCTTGCAAAACTGGAAAATTCGCGGAATTTGGTTTCTTTCGCGAATGTGATCTTTTTCTTTAGTTGAAAAAATTGGGAAAAGTGAAAAAATGAAGCATTGAAAGAGCTTTTGGAGACACTTTGATCAGGATCTCAGGTGTTTATAGAAGAAAGTGCCATCATGTCTCAGAAACTAGGAAGAGTATGTTGTTTTGTGCGCCACTAAGGCTGCTTTATAAGCGATGAGATCGAGTAACTAACAGTTGAATCCAGACCTCTCTTGCGCTGACAAGATTATGGCATCACGTTGATATGAGTAAAGATACCAGAAGTTTGGGTCGTTTGGCTAATTCGATCGCCATTACCTTGGTGGGTAAACATAAACCAGTGTTTGACAACTCTGTTGACATAGGGGACTACGTTGTGGTGACAAATTGTAAAGATATGATTCTTACCGGTAACAAATCAAAAGATAAAATGTACTATAGACATAGTGGTAAAATTGGTCATTTGATTGAAACACCAATCACCAAATTAATCGCTGATAAGGGGTACAATGAAGTCTTGAGAAAAGCCGTTTATGGTATGTTGCCAAAGAATAAATTTAGAAGAATTAGACTGGATAGATTAAAAGCCTATGATGGTTCAGAACATCCTTATAAACAAAACTTATTTGCAACTCATGATCAACAGCCTGAAGTTAGAGAGAAAATATCTGAATTGAAGCAAAAATAGCTGATATGACATAACGCAATCCATACAACAACATCTTATTATTATAGGTCTGTACATTAGAGGTTATAGTTCCATTCATGACATGTATATAAGAATTTTCACAATATAAACCATATTTAAACGATACTCTACTTGAGATAAAGGTGGATCGACCTATTTTTTCTATTATTATACAGCTAGACAAAAGGGATTTGTCCAATTAATTTAATTTTTTTTATTTACCAATCCATTCCCCTTCAAAATGGAACTGTACGATCAGTGTATAAACGTGGTGCAATATTCATAGCCATCAATTCTTGGAATAACAATTTGGCAGCATATGGAATGTGAATTTGATAAATATCAATCTTATTCTTACAACCACGACATTCGAATTGATTATGTTTCAATTTGGCAATAACACTCATCAACCCACAAACACCACATATATGAACACGGAAGGCATCTGAAGCTTCCATTAATCTCTCCTTCATGAACGAGGCAGCACCATGTGCAATCATACAATCACGTTCCATTTCACCGAAACGTAACCCACCATCTCTTGAACGACCCTCGACTGGTTGTCTTGTTAAGATTTGAACAGGACCTCTAGCTCTTGCATGGATCTTATCATCAACCATATGTCTTAATCTTTGATAATAGGTTGGACCGAAAAAGATTTGTGCCATCAATTTCTTACCTGTATGACCATTATACATCACTTCAAACCCTCTTGATTGATAACCATGTTCACGTAATAATTTAGAAATAGCATCAACGGTAACATCTGTGAATGGTGAAGCATCACCTTCCAATCCTGATAACGCAGACACCTTAGATAATAAACATTCAATCAAATGTGCCACTGTCATACGAGATGGAATAGCATGTGGATTGATAATTAAATCTGGTACAACACCTTCACTAGTGAATGGCATATCTTCACGACGATAAGTAATACCAATAGTACCCTTTTGACCATGACGAGAGGCAAATTTATCACCAATTTGTGGAACTTTAGTAGTTCTCATACGAACTTTAACGAATTTCAAACCTTCTTGATTTGTCGTTATTAAAACTTGATCGACAATACCATTTTCTGTGGATCTTAATGGAGTTGATGCATCACGTTTACTATGATAAACAGTACGTTGACCCAATTCCTCGGAATCGGCTTGAATAGGAGTAGTTTTACCAATGATAATATCTTCACCTGAAACTCTGACACCTGGAGCAATTAATCCGTCATCGTCTAATTTTTCATAAGTACCATGTTTCAATCTCAAAGTATTACTTCTATTTGGTTTTTCAAATTGTTCAACAACAGTCATACCAACTCTTTTTTCTTGATCCATATAAGATCTGAAAAATAATGATCTAAATAATCCTCGATCTATACTTGATTGATTCATAATCATGGAATCTTCTTGATTATAACCAGAATAACAAGCAATGGCAACAATGGCATTTTGACCAGCTGGTAATTCTCTAAATTTCAAATATTCCATAGATCTTGTTGTAGCTAAAGGTTTTTGTGGATAGTATAAAATATTTGCCATAGTATCCATACGAACACTATAATTTGTTAAAAACACACCCATGGCTTGTTTACCCATCGCTGATTGATAAGTATTACGTGGAGATTGATTATGATCTGGGAATGGAATAATTGAAGCGGCAACACCTAAAATCATTGAAGGATGAATTTCACAATGTGTAAAAGTTTGAGCAGATTTATTGGTACCCGGTTTTAGTCTTTTATTTGGATCTGGATCATCAAATGAATCACTACCATATTTCTCAGGATTTAAATCTTCTGGAGCCATGGCAATCATTATAGTTTCTTCTTCCTCGGCATCAACATATTCCACAATACCATTTGTCAAAAGAGAATCCCAAGTAAATGGATCCTCTTCATCCATGTCACCATATTCGGTATCAATAATCTTATGAACATGTTCTCTTTTCAACTTCAACTCTTTAGCACCGGTATCTTCATTTTCCTCCACAATGAATAAAGGTCTATAAACTCTACCAGCATCTGTGAAGACTTTAAATTCCTTTTCACGAATATCTCTTATAATGGAAACTTCTGGAGAAATTTCTCCTCTTCTTCTCAAATTTCTCATTGTGGCAATCAATTTAGCTGGATCTCTATGAATACCGTGCCAAACACCATTAACGAAAATTCTTGTAACATCTGGAGCTTGATGAGGTAGATAATCTTCTAGAGGTTCCATCCCCCATTCTTCCAAGAAATAAATGATTGGATCAGAACCTGAACCAACAGAAATACAAGACATTAATGATAAATTCTTCACTAACCCACACGCTTGACCTTCAGGAGTTTCAGCTGGGCAAACAAGACCCCAATGTGTATTATGTAATTGACGAGGTTTTGCTAATTTACCATCACGACCAATAGGTGTGTTAGTTCTTCTTAAATGTGATAAAGTAGATGAATAAGTATAACGATTCAACACTTGGGAAACACCAGCTCTTGAAGTCATGGCTTTTTTCTGTTCACCCCAATTACCAGTGGCTAAAGAATATTTCAAACCTGAAGTAATTGTTGTTGCCTTAACAGCCAATTTCAAATTAAAATCAGTATCAGTTTCAACAGATCTTTGCATATAACGATAAATATCTCTGGTTAATTTCTTGAACAAGATTCTAAAAAGATTAGCCAATAACGGACCTGCCAAGTCTAATCTTTTTTTACCAAAATGATCACGATCATCTTGAGGTTTTCTTTCTAATGCACATAATAATAAACGATTAACCATGTAACCAAGGAAAAAGGCCTTTCTTGATTCGAAACCTTCTTGTTGTGTAATATGAGGTAAGAATTCCTTTTGTAAGATATCTTTGGCATATTGGATACGTTTTTCTCTTCTAATACCCAAAGCATTACCACGACGTCCAATGAAATCCAAGGCAACTTCACGATCTTGAATGACAAACCCTTCTTCAACACAAGGTTTCAACATTTCAAACATTTGCCAATCGTTTTGATCATAACAAATGTGTTCCAAGATATCACCATCTGGGACAATACCTAGTGCTCTAAAGACAATGACAATAGGTATATCTTGTTTGATGTAAGGCAATGTGGCTTTGATGGTTCTTCCTGCACCTTTATCATCACGACCATATAATTTGATTTGCATTGAACTGATTAATCTTGAACCTTTTTCCAAAGCTGAACGAATTTCAGCAATATGAGACACTGGAGATGGGGCAGATTTTTTGAAAACTTGAACGATATTTGCAGCTGAACGTTCTTGAGCAATTAAAACTTTTTCAGACCCATTGATAACGAAATAACCACCCATATCGTAAGGACATTCTTTCAAAGAATAGAATTCTTCCTCGCCCAAGTCTCTTAATAAACAATATTTAGATCTCAACATGATTGGAACTTTACCAATGAAAACTTTCTTATCATTTTTTGAGTCATCTTCATCAGCCATGTCATCTGCTTCTTCATCTTTGATGACTTTCCAGTCATCGGTCCCGTCGATTGTTTCATACGTGATCTTATCCATTTCCACAAATAACGGAGCAGCATATGTTAAATTACGAAGTCTAGCCTCTTGTGGGAACATTTGGGTAGTTGTACCATCGGATTCGGTCATTGTTGGTCTTGAAAGAAAGATCTTCCCGAATTTGATCTCATATTTCCTATTTATATTATCGTGTTCGGTTATATGTTGGGCAGGTTGTTCCAAGATCAAAGTTGAATCTTCCCATACTAATTCTTGGATTGAAGTATGAATGAATTCATCAAAAGAATCCAATTGCTGAGAAACCAACCCCTTTTCTCTGAAAAAAGAAGAGATCACAGTCCAACAATCTTCCGATGTGATGTCTTCAGCCTCCACGGCGTAAGGATCATCTTCTGCGTACTCTAAAACAACCGTTAGTGTCTAATTGTATTTGCCATTGTAATGGATAAACACCAATACTCACCTTCGGACATCTTTTACCAGCACACGCAACCAAAAGAAACAGCGAGAACAAACGAGTCAGTACCGCACCAGAAGCTTTCTAGCAAGAGTATCCCAGTGGTTCCTTTTGCACTGAAGTAACCGGTCTGTGGTGATCTTGTGCTTTGTAGTAGAACACGCTTAGTTATTCAGTTGTTCAAGTTGGAAAAACTCAGCTTTTGGATTTGCGGGTAAAAGTCGCGGCCGGAGTATCGATCTTGAAAAATTCATAAACTTCAAAAGTGTATAAACTACTACTATCTGGACATTTTGGGTATTGTGAGAGAGGCCAAGATGCTGAGCACGATAAGTCAGATGCTGAAGAGCCCTGTTAGGGGTCTCCCGGGGAGAATCTCTGGTGTCAGGGCCATGGCCACCGCTACTGCTACGCCAGTAGCCAAGAAGAGTGCATCTCAGACCAAATCAACACCAAAGAATAAGAACAAAGTTCCTGAAAAACGTTACAACGTTCCAACGGAAAAAGTGACACTGCCAAATAGAATGTACGAACTGGTGAAGAGATCGATCGAAAGAGGTGAGCCACATTTCAAAGTTGGTGGCAAAAAATTATATTTCCCAACAGCAAGAGTTGTACTATTACGTCCAAATGCTAAACATACACCATACCAGGCAAAATTCATTGTTCCAAAGACTTTCAACAGAATGGATCTTCGTGATTATTTATACCATCTTTACGGACTACGAGTCTTCAAGATAACCACCCAGTTGATCCATGGGAAATATGTCAGAGAAGGTGCCGTTGCACGTTATAGATCTGCAGCTATAAAGAAGATGACTGTTGATCTATTGGAACCATTTGTTTGGCCTGAAGAACCAACGAAAGTTGAGAAAAGCGAATGGAATGTTCAATTCAGAAAAGATTTACAAGAATTCGCTGCGGAATCAAGAAGATTGGGTAGTGATCGTGATAAACCAGGTCAAGCCTTCGATGGTGCCCTCGGTCCTTATAAACATAAACCTCAACCTTTTGTTCCAAAATTCTTGAAAAATGAATTGGTTAAAGAAAGAGAAAGACAAAGGGTTAAAGTGGATAAAGTTGATAATGAAAAGATAATTTCAAAATTCTTGGGACTATAAAAAAAAAAAAGTCTGATCCATAATGTGAATAGGGAGTTTATTCTGTATATATATAATCACAATTCTACAAAAGTCATAATTGCATAAACATCGTACATCTACTTTATAATTAGAATCACCGATTGAATACATTATATATATAAAAGTGAATACCCAAAACCCAAACCAATAACAAACCGTAATATAAAAAAGTTCCATAGAATCCATTTGAACCGTACACCCCAACTAAAAAAAATTCCCAATAATCATCCATACGTAGTAGCCAATACTCATTTAGTCTTATTTTTGGACTGAGAGCTTGCTGACCCATTCCACCAAGAAAACCAACCAGCTTTTTCATCGGCGGTTTTAGTTTCTGGAATGGTAATTTCATAATCATCTTTACCCACAACGTCATAATCTTCATTTGGGTTTGAAATTGTTGGAGAGTTGACTTTTGAAACAGTTGATTCAATGTGCTCCACCTCTCTGGAACCTGTTGTTGGTCCCAGTGGCAAATAGGATAAGACCCCAGTTAAACTTTCCAAAATGTTTGCTTCATTCTTTGGAGCCAAAGAGTTGGGATCTGTATTGGATTGGGAATAAGAGCGATAAGATTTGGCAAGTGAATCAAAGATGTTATTTGGATTGATTGTATTGGCAGTTGTGGTGGGAGGTTCCCTGACTGTATTTGTAGATGAATCACCACCATTGAACAACTTTGTAGCCTTCAATAAGTTGAAAATTGTCTCCAAAGGATGTTTGGAATAGATCTTGGAGACAAATCTATCAAATTCAGATTCATGTCTTAGCAATTGTGGTTGTAAATAGTTATAATAGATGAAGTTTGCACCTTGAGTATTTGGTAATATTAACCAAATTGATAGATACAACTTGAACAATGAGTAAAAAGGGATAAATTTCAGCAATATGTTATAAAATTGGAACTCCAAAACTGTCAATCCTGAATAAACCAACCAATAAATACACCATGGTTTAAACAACTCAACATCATTTGTCTTGAGAGTCTTGAACGTTGTCACTAGTGGAAAGGCAAACGAGATAGCGAAACTGATAATAGTTAGTATTCCTGGCTGGAGTGGAAGCTCTGAGACACAGTCAACTCACCTCAACAGGTTGAAGAGCAGTGAAAACATTTCTGAGAACTGTACTGGTTTAATCTTGTATCTTTCTCTGTTGAAGATAAACCTTTCTAAATCCTTTCGATCCTTATAATTGATACACCACAAAGAGAACCACAGAGACGTGAGATTCCGATAAAATTGGCTAAAACAGTGGAGCCAAGCAGCGATTTCTAGTATTTGTTTGTTTTATCAATCAGTCCTGTAAAATTAAAGACAAATTGATTTGATACTTCTTGTGAATACGTTTGTAATATCTGGTTATATCTTTCCAGCTTGTTTTAGTTCTAGAAATACTCTTGAGATAAGCCGGTGTTATGTCAGCGAGAAGGGTAAAAAGTGGGAATATACCTCAGGATGCTTCACAGCACAGAAGTCACTGTTTTCACAATAAGATGTGTATTAACTTGTGTATTATTGATATTATTGTCGTTATCCAGAGGTCAAATCTTATCAGTTCCCATCGTTTTATGTGGAAGGTGGTGATATTGTGCTCCGATGGCCAGTAGATATACGAATGTGTCACTTCAAGAGCGATCTTTGCGGGTTGAAGAGATGGACCTCAGTGGAAGACCACCAACGAAAGAGATGTAGTACAATATCTATCGTAGTTTAAATAGTATGAGTGAGATGGCCATGTCCTGAGGATTGGTGAGCATTTTGGCAATATTCTCAAGTAGACGTAATAATAAATGAGCTCCTAATCGAGGAACTTAAACCACAATCGTACGTTTCCAACACGGTTAATCCAACTGCCCCTTAAAGCCCATCGATTCAACAATGGCCAAATCAATACAAGAACATGCTCAAAGAGCACTTTCCCATACGTTCCCTCTGCTTGCTGAAGAATGGCTCGCTTCTTTCCTGAAGGTTTCGCAGCTGGATAAATCATCAACTTTCAACTATTTGGACCCGTTAGCCTTTGATAAACCAATGATTTGTGCCCTTTTAAACATCCCCATGAGAGACGCCAGAAGGAAAACCAACGATTGTTACTCTGAAAACATAGTCTTCTTACAATCGTTCGTCAAACAAGTGGTCATCTCGGTGCTTTATATCAAAGGTTGTCCTTCTTCAAGGGATGAACTCTCCACAATGTTCGAAATGGATGCATTGGGTCATAATAAAGATATTTTCCACTATATATTACTCAAACTGAAATGGCTTTTCTACGTCACATCTCACTCAGAAACTGGTCAAGTTGTTTTGCTACATAATTCCGTACTTGTGGTGCAATTACTCTATCAGAAATACATTATTGATATCACAAAGCAGATCCATGCCAAATTTAAAGATTCATCAAACCCTGTTGATACTAGACCAAATCTCAGATTGGACCAAAATGTAATCTCGAGTTATGAGCTGGATAACCCATTCCTTGATACCGACTGGAAGTTGGAACAAAGACCTCCTCAAGTCAGGGGCAATAGTCATCTTTTAACTAAGAGATCATATCTTACAATTGAACAGAATTATATACATGAATCACCAAGGTACAAGTTGAAAAAGTATTCATTATCTAAAGTTGAAAGTTTGAATAATTTGAAGAACTTGCATAGAGATATTTCCAAAATTTTAACTGGGTTTGAATCCCCCTTATTTGAAAGATTTGACGAATCTCAATTGGTTTATAAATCGGAACCACATTTCCATGATTTGAAATTCATTGCAGAATTGACAAGTTTGAATAGTAGGAAATATGGTTCCACTAATGACTATTATGACACAAGCACAGATACCATCGTCATTGATTGATCATTCATAATTTCTTACCAAGACTACGGCTGTACATTTGCATTATAATTCACATCAACACATAGCTAACGACAACGTATTTGCATAATACTTACACAACATATATATTCAATCGACATGGCCTGACTTATTGTCTAAATTTTCTATCACAGCACCGTAAAACAAATCACAATCTATCTAAATGCATCCTCTTCAACCATATACTTATCCAAATCATCCAATATTTGAACAGTCTCTTCCGGGCTAGCAATCCATACAGTACAGCCAGCTAGTCTTGCCTTAAAATCATTTGACCCAACACTTGAGAATTGATCACCAATGTGTAATGTGCTTTTAGGACTTATACCACCAAAATATCTTTGTAATGATTCAACACCAAGATCCTTAGAGGCAATATCAACCCAAACATCTGACCCGCCATCAAACGCACAGAATTTAATACGTTGTGCACAAGATGCGGAATCTAATCTTTTCTGGGCAGATAAAACAACTTCTTCTAATTGTTCACGACATAGTTTAGCACCGTCTAATGGGACTAATCCAACACCACGATGTTTCCTCATGACAAAAGCCGGTAAATTCAAAGATTTCAATAAACTTCTCAAGCTATTCTCTGCTAGATCTAAAGTGTTATTGATATCTTGTTCATCCCATTTAGCCATCGAATCCAATAACCATTCACTAGGATCAATCCATTTCAATTTTTTCAAATCATCATCATATCTGAATAAATAATTAGACTCACCACCCATAACACAGAATCTTTCCTTTTGTTCTTTTGTCAACTTGTCACAATTAACAATCGAATCAATCAATCCTTTCAAACGTGCATAATATTTATCTCCACTATGCTCACTATATCCAGCTGCTGTGACAACCCCAACTATAATATCCTTGGATAACAGTCTCATTAGTCTTGGAACCACTACGGCATCTTGAGCCAATGACTTCCCATCATCGTACAAAGTGACATCACCATCAAATGTAACTAATTGTAAAGGTTCACGGGCCTGTGCAAGAGCAAGAGCCTGTGCGGTGTTTAAGATCAATCTGATATCGTTGAAGCTTGGAGCAACTAAACGACGAACACTAATTGAGCGACGCTCATCTTCAATATAGAATGCTCTTTCTAATGGTAATTTTGTGAAAAAACCTGAAATCGTAGGGACCAATTGTTGTAAACGACCTAATCGTGGTGTACCTGACTTGTCCATCAATACTTAAATTGACATGTTAGAAACCCTCATTCAAAATAACTCAGCAATTGTATACTTACTTTGATCTTGGATCAACTTCTCAACATCAAAGAAGATCTCAGCGTAACGTCTTCGGGCATCAGAAGTCGTCTTGATATCACCTATACTATTTGAGCCGGATACTGCATGCAACACAAAAGGAACCTGTCAAGCCGTTAGTAGTCAAAGAGCTAAATTTTGTTCCCTTAAGGAAGAGACAGCAATCCGGATCTATTACATACAGCTAGTAAACCTTTGATCCATTCAATGAACCCATCTCTTCTATGAACTTTCAAAGAATCTTTTGAAACGTGGTTAGTACCCCAACACCATAGTGGAATCAACCAAGATTCGACATACATTCAACTCTATATCTGTTGAAATTCGAATTAGTAAAATGGCATTGGTACAAATGAACTACCATGTGACATACCTCGAAGACATTTTGATAAACTGATTGTTGTGGTGGATAATCGAGTGAACGTTTATAGAGTATTGAAGGTCTTGGATTGCTTATGTATGTGACGGAGGTTTTCAGAATTTCTCGAGATAAAGTAAAGCCAACACAAAGCAGATTGCCGGGGATCCCGCGGGCCTGGTATCGACATCTAAAGAATTTTTTTCTACGTTATGTTGATTTTGTAACGTAAAATTATTTATATTTCAACTATATATCAATGACAAGACAAGCAGTTGATTTATAAACCTGATTGAGCTCTTCTACGGTCACGTTCTTCAGAGATTGATAATTTGATACCTTTACCCTTTGGTAATGAGATGTATGGTTTACCTGGTTCACCAATGACGAAAACGTTTTGTAAACGAGTAACAAAAGTGTTGTCCAATGAATCCTTGATGTGAACTAAATCGAAACCACCTTCGTGACGTTCACGGTGAGTGATAACACCCACACGACCCAAGTTACGACCACCAGTAACGTAAACTAATTTACCAGTATCAAACTTGATGTAATCAGAGATTTTACCAGAGGCTAAATCAATCTTAACAGTGTCGTTGATTTTGATCAATGGATCTGGGTAGCGTAAAGTTCTACCATCATGAGTAACAACGTATGGAACACCTCTTTTACCTAATTGGACTTTCTTGACTTTGCCCAATTTGTAAGAAGCTTCTTCATCTGAAATTCTGTGGACAGCAAATCTACCTTTAACATCATAGACTAATCTGAAGTTTTCGTTGGTAGCTTCTAAAGAAATGACATCCATGAAACCAGCTGGGAAGGTAGCGTCAGTTCTGACTTTGCCATCAACTTTAACATGACGTTGCATCAAAATAGCTTTAACTTCACGACCGTTCAAGGCATATTTTAAACGGTTTCTTAAGAAAACAACCAATGGTAATGATTCTCTCAATTTATGTGGACCAGCAGATGGACGTGGAGCGTAAGTACCACTCAACTTGTCCAACATCCAGTGGGATGGAGCCGCAAGACGTTTTAGATGCTTCTTTCTATTGGAAAAATATGTTAGTATGTGATTCTTAGGATCTGTGGTGGGTGAGACATGGTGGATATATATTGAAAGGGTATGGAATTGTGCTCTGTACTCTATTTTGGTAAATTCTTAATATTTACATGATATTTCATCAAGCAGTGGAATCTTGCTCTCTTTGTTATTGTCTTCTTCTTCTTCATAGTTCAATTCTGCTGGTAATTTTCTTTAGTATTGTATATGGGTCATACTCTCAATATGTTACAGCTCTTTAATTCTTCAAAATTCTTGACACATTATCCCAATCATAGGTACATCTCTATCAAAATTCGGTTTAGTGAGTTGAAAATGGGTTTTCGTTGAATCTTGTTCTTCATAGCTCGTTCGTTACCTCAATTTCCATTATAATATCTCCATTCCTCATTCGTTCAATCTTTATAACGTCCACAAATAAGTCAGCTCTCTCCCAGCTCTTTCAATATACGTTTTTCATCCACTCCTGTCTTTACCCTTGGTGTGTTCTCCATGATCACTTACGGTCCTCTAGCCATTTTGTATCGTGTTTAGAGATGAATCGTCTACCTTATTAACGATTTGATCAATGGAATTGTATCCTTTCACAACTTTTGATATTAGCTGCTGGTACTCAAAAACTTTTCGTTACGCGACACACCAAGTGCAAAAAACCGGCGCCAGCGAGTGCGCATACCGCGAATTTTGAGTGCTTGGAAAATTGTTTGGTTTTCTCGCTGGAAAAGTTCGCGAACTCAAGTTGTGTGTTGTGTGGTGTTTACCAATAAAAGCTCGATGATCTTACACCTTGACACCAAGTGATAAATTGATGCAATCACGTGCAGTTTGTCTTGGTCACGTGAGATATTATTGCTTTTACGTTAGGGCTAAAATAAATATGTGTATTAATTTAAATAAATATCAGAATAAATATCAAAAGTCACTCCAGCGGCAAACAACTATCGTGCTCAAACACGAGCAGTTCCAAAGTCTGGCGCTTCGTCTGGGTTCTTATCGTCACTTGCGATCTCTTTCTTGACTCTGTTTTGAACTTTGCTACTTGTTAGAGCCTTGATATAGTCAATCTCCAAGTTGAAGGGTCCAAACTGCTTATCCAATAGCCCAATTCCAATAGTTTTGACCTGTTCTCTATCCATGCCCGTCTGCTCTTGGATGACACCCCAATTTGTCAAGACGAAATCATCAATTGGTATCACAACTGTCTCCCAATTACCTGGATTGTTCAAAAATAAACGATGTTGATAGATATCCGTGACTAAGGAACTATTGGCTTGAATGTTAACGATATATTTCCTGTGGTCTCCCTTGACTCTTAGTTCAACGTGATGATAAGGCCCCCAATCCCAGAATTGGTGACGGCCAAGAATATTTGTCTCTTGATCTTTAGTTCTAAACATGGCATATCCACTAAATACGATATCTGGTTGGTTTGGTGGTGGATCTAAATTTAAATTACCATGGAATCGGCCAGTTTGCTCAGGTGTGATATCAAAATTGGCTACACTGAAGCCTCCCAATTCTTGGTCACTTCTAACTAAGATTTTGGAAAGTTCATTGGGTCTTTTGAAATTTAGCACTTCTTTGGTAAGCTCAAGCTTTGGTGGAGTAATTGCTTATTATATGGTGGTTAGTTCGTTGGTTCAGTCGAGTTCAAGAATGAAAAAAGAGCCATACCCTTGAGAATACTTTTGAACATTGCTTGAGGATAAAGTAGATTGAATCAGGCTTAAATCAGACTCAACAAATCTTGTTTATCCCGATAATTCAGCACCACTTTTGATAGTGTCAATACTATCAGACAAAGTACTCCATGATTTTCAGGAATTATGATCCGTGTTCCTAACCACTTCCCTTTTGGAGCATAAGCCAAATTAGGAATCCGAGACCACAAAACCGTAAACAGATCTTATTACCACCTGCAGTGTTTTGGCCTGCTAGTTTCAGGTACTCGGTGCTACTGGTGAATTTAGCAATTATGAGTTTTTATTTTTAAAACAATTATATCATCTTCTTATTGAGAAGAATAAGGTTTACTTGCCGTTTGTTAAAGTCTTGGATTAGATTAATATAAAGATCCATACATTTCCTTTTTCTCAAATCTACTGATTGTTCACTTTGTGGTGCGGTTTTTCTTTGTGTCTATATTCCCAGCCCTGCATTTCTGTCAAAAATATTATTTAAATTACAACATAATAAACAAAGAACAGCACAATTCATACAGCCCCCAAAGAACTCAGCTCAATTCCAAGTTTAGTGTTAAATTTTATTATTTAAGAGGACTTGTCAATAATACAATATGCCTATCTTCAACCAAAACCAAAATAACCAAGACCAGTTCGTTCAACCTCATGAATATCAAGGTGAACCTGACAACAACACGTTGAGAGACGAAAAACAAGGTGTCCCCAACCCTCAAGGGCATACATTTGATGAAGCTTTCGAGGTTGAAAAGCCTAAGTGGAATGATGTTCCATTCACAATCTTCTTCTTATTAGTTGTCGGTGGGTTTATTGCAGTCGCAGCCCTTACCTTGAGAGGTTATGCCCAAACTTATTCTTCTCAAGGTAAAGGTATTTACACAAGTAGTTCATCCTTCACATTGAACACTAATACTGTCATTTTATTTGTGTTTGTTATTGTTGTTGCATTGGTTATTGCATCAGCAACTCTATTATTTGCAAGAATACATCCAAAGGGGTTCATCACCACAGGTATTATTGTGAATATCATCATGGGACTGGGTACTGCTATTGCTTATTTTGTTATGCATTATTATTCGGCTGCAGTTGTCTTTTTAGTCTTCACTGTGATTTCTGCATTCTTTTACTGGGGAATGAGATCAAGAATTCCATTTTCTGCTGAAGTTTTAGTGACCGTTATTGATGTTATGAAATCTTATAAATCAACTCTAATTGTTTCAGCAATTGGTTTATTAATTTCTGCTGTCTTTTCAACTCTTTTCAGTGCTGTTGTTGTTGCAACTTATATGAAATATGATCCAAAATCTGGTAGCGAAGGGTGCTCAGTTTCAGGTGGTAGTTGTAGCAAAGGAAAATTAATTGGTCTTTTGGTTTTCGTTTTCTTTGCTGGTTATTATATTACTGAAGTGATAAGAAATGTTATTCATGTTACAATCTCCGGTGTGTATGGTACTTGGTACTATTTGTCACAATCCGACCAAGGTCAACCAAGATACCCAGCTTCTGGTGCATTCAAGAGAGCCATGACTTATTCATTTGGTTCAATCTGTTTTGGTTCTTTGATTGTTACTTTTATTGATCTATTGAAACAAGGTTTGAATCTGTTACGTCAAAACGCTTCAGCTGCTGGACAAAATTGTGCCCAATGTGGTTACTTCATTTTGGACATCTTGTTAAACATTATTGAATGGTTAGCAAGATTTTTCAATCAATACGCTTATTCTTATGTTGCTTTATACGGTGAAAGTTACCTCAGTTCTGCTAAAGCTACATGGCATCTAATGAGACAAAAGGGTATTGACGCTTTGGTTAATGAATGTTTGGTCGGTACTGCATTGGGATTTTATGCCATGTTCAATGCTTATGTCTGTGCACTATTAGCCTTCCTATATGTTAGATTGACCAAACCAGAATACAACTCTGAAGGTACCTTTTATGCACCAATTGTTGCATTCACATTTACAATTGCCTTGCAAATTTCAAACATTGTTACACAACCATTGAGATCTGGTACATCGACTTTCTTTATTGCATTGGCTCGTGATCCAGAAGTTTATCAACAAAGTTATCCAAACAGATTCAATAAAATCGCTGAAACATATCCAAACGTTTTCGACAAGTTGAGAACTAGATAAACTTCAACATATAATACACCTTCATGTTCATCAAAGACATTCCAGGCTCAGCCTCAAATTCAATACCCTCACTTAATTTTTCTTTTTTTCATCTTATATTATATATGTACAAACTTTCGCCTACTACTTCTTTATGGGATAATATAAGTGAGTGATTATGACAAATTCATTAAACTTTTCAAGGTTCTATATACATACACAATGGAAACCTTTTGTATGCTTCCAGTCTATTTATACGAAACCACCTTCATTGAACAATTTCAACATCAATAACCACTTTGAAATCTTGGTGTAATATTCTTTCTTGAATACCAAGTGACGAAATCTTTCAAACTTGTTCTGATTCTTCTATTGTCCTTTGATGCCAAGGCATTTGAAATTGTAGAAACCAGCTTATTACGTTCTTGATCGGAAACAGTGTTAGGAGGTAATGAATTCAAAGCGTTATTAATCCAGTTAACAGCGTCTTGAGGAGTTGGTGCTAATCTAATAGTCTTACCTAAAAGATCTGAAGCGTCCGCATTAGCGTCCACATGGAACTTGAAGATCAAACCAAGCAGAACATGTTTGATCAAAGCTTCCCCATGAGATGAACCAATGAAAGTTTGCACTGTGCGTTTAACATCTTCTGGGACATTTTCATATATGGAAACAGGTGGAACGTCAAACCCCCAGGAGATCAAGTCAATCAAGAAATGTAAAGTGGCGATCAATGGTTCGAATTTTTCAATATCCAAAGCTAATAAGGCAACTTCGAATGTTGGTTTCAAGATATCTGAAAGAACGAAATTTGTAACGAAAAACATAATGACATCAGACATCATTCTAAAGAAATCTTCAATCAGATCTGGGATATCAATTGGTTGTGTTTCTTTGAAAACAGCCAAGAAGGTGACAATTTGTTGATATGCAAACTTCCAAACAGACTCTTTAACCTCCACAGAGAAATATTCATCACCAAATTCTCTAATAACAATACCTGAAACCCATAAATAACAACCAAATCTTGTTGTTTGGAAACCTTTAACCAAAGAGTTGGCAACTGAAGGTAAGATTGGAATTAGGAAAACGTTATAAGTTTGTAATGCAGTTTTGGTGAATTTCATACAACGCTCTGAAACTTTTGCTGAATGACCATGATTCTCTAACAGCCCTGTAATCATTGGCCATAGTTCAATGACAAGGTTCGCCACTGGATCTTCTGGAGATTGGAAGTCACGAGGTCTAATGAATTCCAAAAATATTCTAACCAGTTCGATTTCTTCAGCAATTGATTTGTAAATTTCTTCGGAACCTTGAGCAGACACATAACCATTGATTTTTTCCAAAATTGGTTTAATAAACATTGTTGCTGCATTAGCAACATTGTTATAATCTTGAGCATTGATGATATGTGCAATACCTTCGGTGATCTCATAAAGAGAAGTTTGATCAACTAATGGAGAGCCAAAGATGTTCATATAAAAATTGTACAATTGTTCAATGTAATTGGTGAGTAACTTTGAGCAATCGGTACAAAAGTACATCAACGCATGAGATGCAGCAGTGATTATATCAGCATCTGAAGCTTGGAACCCATTGATAATGTAGTTCAATTTTTTTTCCAAATAGTCTGGATGTTTTGAAGTCCATTCGGTATATCTTCCCAGCACCAAAGTTGCAGCGTATCTGATCTTGGTGTTTTCAGGTAGTTGAACAAGCATATCCATGATTTGTGGTAATATTTGGTTTTCTTTCAAACTAACCTGGTTAGCCATCGCTCTTAAACTGAACAATGGGGCTTCAACTTCCTGCCATTTGGTGGTTGAAGAACTTAAAGCTGATTTTATCTTATCGAATGGAATGACTAATGCATTTGGACCACCAATAACAGCGGTACAATCTTTCAAGACATCACCCATGTCATATCTAAAGTCTTTGAATTTTTCCTTCTCTTCATTAGTAGAGAACAATGGGTCAGACTCACTACCATCTGGGTATTGTAAATGTTTCACCATGACATGAACCAATTGAGTATAAATTGGAGTGAATGATTCTCTTGCAGGTTTGTATCTATCCAAGGTAAGTTGTTGTTTTAAACTATACCAGAAATAGAAGGTGTACTTGACGATATCTAGATCCTCGTCATACGCAGAAATTTCCAATAAGATTTCCACCAAAGGTTTGAAATCTTCAGGAGACTTGGAGATGAAAACATGCCATGTTTCAGCAGCTTCAACAAATAGTCTTGCTAAACTGCCGTATACATCTGGATCATCTTTATTTTGTTGTAACAATGGCTTCAGTTGGATGATTTGAGTGTATAATGCTTGGATTAGTACCAAATTTTGAATATCTGCGGTTTCTTTAACAATTGAAATCAAACATTCGATGGCTTTTTCAAAAGCTTCTTCATCATGTAAAGATTTGAAGACAATCGAAGTCAATGGATCAATTGTTAATAAATTCTCCACTGGGATTTCTTTGATCCAAGAGTTCAAACAATCTAAAATCAATGAGTTTGCCTTTGAATCAGAGGTATTTTGGGCATAATCCGATAATAACAGCAAGACTCTTTCAACGTTTTGTACAATAAGTTCCTCTGTTCTATTTCTAAATTCTTCATCAGTCATTGGTGTACCCTTTGGATCTAAAGATTCTTCAGGTAGAATTTTCAAAAATTCTAATAATGTAGGGATGTGTTGAGATAATTTTGAAGAAACGTCTTCCAATGCATTTGACCAGCTAGTGAATTGAATGGCAAGTTTGGCCAGGGCAACTGATAATTGAGTTCTGATAGGTCTATTACTTGAACTATATTGGATCAAGAACTGGATAATGGAATCTTTCAACCCCGAGAGCGATTCATTAGGAACTTGATGTAGATCATAAGTCATCTTGTTTCTTAGCGTTTGGGCAGCAAACATCTTCATCTCGATTGAATGTGAATCATCGGCCAATATCGAGTGGACTAATTGCCATGCCTCTGGCGTTTTCTGGAATTCTTCTAAATAGTGAAGAGCTGAAGTTTTGTCAGAGCTATTGGAGCTCATCAAAGCCAAAGCTTCATTGATCTTAGCGGTAACGTCGCTCATGCTCGCAGTATTCTTTCAGGTGAACTAGCAGTAACTAATTGCAACAGCAGATCAATCAGCGAAAAATTAAGACCGTTTAAGCTTCAAAGTAGTTATCAGATCAAAACATTCAGTAAAACTTGACTTTAACGTTAAAATCAAAACATTTTTATTACGAGTAGACATTCGCGAATTTGAAGTCACGAGCTTCTTACCCGGAAAATGAAAATTCCGCGAATTGCACTTTAATCTGTGATATCAAGTTCAATATTTCAAGCCATTTGACTGTTGAAGAGCTGGGTTTAAGTGACTTTTAGTGCAATTAAGTATCAATCTGAGTGAACATGTCAGGGAGAAGACAACAGAAGGTGGTATGTATCCAAAATCTGTGTGAAATGTTGAAGGAAAATGACTAACTTTTGCCTAGCTTGTACCACCAATCAATTTGATCTTCAAATATCTACAACAACAATCCACAGTGGTGATCTGGTTGTTTGAACAAATAGAGTTTAGAATTGAGGGTAAAATAAGGGTGAGTATCATTTGCATTATTTACTCAGTGTAATTGGTGTACTAACTAGAAGCCAGGGATTTGATGAGTTTATGAATATAGTGGTTGATGAGGCATTTGAAGTTAGCCAAAAGGATAACACAAGAACAGAATTGGGCAGAATACTACTCAAAGGTGACAACATAACGTTGATTTCAAGTTTGGAAGCATAACGTATGACGGTGGTTTTCCAAGGTGATGAATCAGAAAAAAATGTATAATAGAAGGAAAAATAAAAACTAATATTAAATTTTTGCAAAAATCAACTGGTAATTCATTAATCGTTAAAGCTGGTTGAATTGATTAGTATTTTAAATCAGAAAAATTTGTTATC
The DNA here is from genome assembly GCA_030574735.1 of Hansenula sydowiorum. NCBI lineage: Eukaryota > Fungi > Ascomycota > Saccharomycetes > Phaffomycetales > Wickerhamomycetaceae > Hansenula > Hansenula sydowiorum. The sequence continues at coordinate 83,852 of JAJMFN010000326.1, forward strand.
TGTGAGTATCATTTCTCGGTGTCATTGAGGTCATTATTGTTATTATCGTCGTCGGTATCTTCATCTGTTGTAATGCTGGGAACGTCAAACTTCACTTTTTTCTCAGGAGAGCGTATTGATTCTCCATCAACTGGAGAGCTACTTCTTTTACGTGTTCGATCTCTCAGTTCAGCTCGATTGGCGCGTTTTTCTCTATTCTCCTGTATCTTCCTTTCGTTGTAGTTACTTATCTATACCCAATCACCATGTTAGTAAATCACTTGCATTACTCCAACGAAACAAATACTCACCTGCTGCTGTCTTGATACCGAATTGAGCTGTCTCTCTGTCGCAGTCTTCCTTTTGATGGGTACATACTCTGGGTCTCTTGTAGCTTCATCCTGCTCAAATAGGTCCAGACAAAAACTGGGGCCTTTCAAAAGCCGTAGTCTTTCTATTTCGTTTGTATTCTCTTGAGGTTTGACCACCGTTAAACGTCTCTCCTCGGTTTCCTTGTGTAATTCTTCAACTGCTTTATCTTCTGGTTCTTCTTGTGGTGCCTCTTTCTTCTTAAAATAGTCATCTATCTTCCTGTAGTAATATTGCACCTCCGGATCTTCTTTACTCGTACCTGGGCCATTTTTTTTGAAGTTTCTCTTAGCCATCGCTGAATTTTGATCATGTGTGCCTTGTCCTCTATATTTCACAGCATCTATTTGGCCTTCACTTGTTAGGAAACAACGGTGTTCCAGTCCTTATTGTGTGAAATTTGGTTAACTTCTCTTTTTTTTTGGCATATAACAAACTTTCAATCGGGAATAAAAAAAAGATACGCTTACTACAACATCAAGTACTTCGGTATTATAACTTCATAAATTCTTTTACTTTCATATGTACAAATCTTTATATACAATATTGCATCATCACGGGTCCTCCATCTTCTCTCATACCCCCAGTCAATTATGCTGCCTAGGCACTCAAATCTGAGTCTCTATGTTCTGCCAATCTTGCTTGAGCATTTTCACGGATAATTCTCTTGAAGTCATCGGCTTCACCAGTGATTTGCTCCAGAACAGTAGGAACACCAGGTTGACCCTTGATTGTACCGAACAAAGCATCTCCAATTTGTTCAGTTATTTGAGATGGCATATGTTCTGGGTTGAAAACTGGGATAACTTCATTACCTGGAGCAAATGCTTCTTCAACAGCTTTCTTCAAATCAGTTTCAGTTGTGATAAAATTCTCTGCTGCATAGTACAGTTCTAGCAAGTCAGCTGCACGTCTTGTCTGAGTATCCAATATCATGCTTTTTCTATTGGCGGTTCTTTTAGATTGCAGCAACAATTGTTCTTCTGGGCTTCTATTTCTCATTAATGGACCATCCAAGTAAGATGATAATGTAGGTAAAGTTAATGCTGCTGCTGGTGAGGCTTTGACAATGTTTTTCGATTCTTTTTCTTCTAGGTATTCCTTCTTTTTCAATTCATCTATCTGGATTTGTTCTAATCTTTTCTCTTCATTCTTCACACTATGAACAAAATATTGACGACGAAGTTCCGCTTTCAAAATCTTGCTTCTTTGTGCTTCGTCCATCCCTTTCAAATTGACAGGTTTATCCTTAGGTAGTTTAACTGTTTGCGAAATACGATCTTGAACTGTGAAAACACGCTTCTCTTTCACTTCACGAGGAACACCTCTTGGTTCTTTAATATTTGGTGCATAACCAGTATTTTTTTCAACAACCTTCTTCACTGGCTTTATAGGGTGCTTGAAGATATCACGCACGGCTGGTAAGATACCAGATTTACCCCCGTACTTCAGTGTTCTATTCACCATGCTTTAAATATATGAGAAGCCGCTAGCTGAACTGAGAAAAGCTGTACCAAATCTCCCTCCCAGTTTGATCTTTATTTAACGATTTTTCAAATTGGAAAAAACTCAATCCCACAGAACACATTCGCGAAGTGCTTCCGGACCGGGTAAAAGATCACTTGTTGACCCGATTTTCATGACAGCGCTATAGCTTTCAGAAACATTCCAATCTTCATTTACAAAAAAAAACAGGCTCTAGAGTGTAACATGTATTTTGTGTTAGTCTAAATGCTAATGATTCTCAGTGGATCTCTTGCGATATGTGTTCTCTCAGTATCGATTTCATCCACCAATGCACCCCATTCGTATTCTCCCTTCTCCAAGATAACAGCCCCGATTGATAACTCGACAGTTTCATTTGGACTCAAACTATCGGCCAAAGGTTGTTGTAAAACACCGTTGAACAATAGTCTTCGATCGATGCTTCCAAAATTTGACGCCATCGGGACGTTTCTTAAAACACCGCGCACAGGTCTTGAAGTGTTGTTATGAATCTTGATCTTGACAGTAAAGAATTTATCAGTAGATATCAAATGATATAGACCTTTCTTTTCACAAGACTCCTCGATATTGATTTGAACGAGTATTTTGTCGGTTTTTAAAGTGTTCAACATCCTTTGTGAAAGTCTTACACCTCTCATTTCAACATCACCTTTAATATCACCAACTGACCAAGTACCACTCAATTTTTTCAAAATTTCATCACGATACCAAAAGGCCTCTTTGATGAATTGATCTTCAGCTTTGGTGATCTTTGGTAAGATATATTGTCTCTTGGACAAACTTGGCACGACTTTCAATTCGTCATCGTCTAATGCAATCCTTCTAATAGGTATCAAAATTCGTTTAGTCTCCATTGGAACAATAGATTGTTGGATTTGGAAATCATCATATTTTAGATTCAAATCCAATGTTTTATTCCACACATTCCTCAAATCTAATAAAAACAATGCAAAATCAGAAAATTTCAACTCCTTGTGTTCGTTTATATATTTCCACACCTCCCCGCTTTGGGAATCGACTTCTTGGGCCAGTGGTAAAATATCACAACCAGCAAGATCAGTACTAGGATTCACCATGACTTTAATTGGTATCTCCACACGTCTTGTGAAAACTTGTTTTTCCACTCTATGACCATAATCCAAGATCAAATTCACTTGATTCATCCCTCTTTTACCATTGACTTCAACTTCTATTATTTTTTCTTCATAAGGTTGTAACTCTGTGATATTCGTATTTATGTGTAGTGGATTTTTGAACAAGAAGTATTCAATTTCATAAACTTCATTAGCTGGTAAGCCTTTATTTGTTAAAACTTTCTTCAGTGGTTCAATTGTTGAGTCCCAAACTGAAAATTCCAAGTGATTAGCAACAACTGGTGAATTGTTTCTGATCTTTAAGCTCAATTTTTCTGACCCCCCTTCAAGAAGCATTATATGGTCGGGTTCAGTAATGACTTGGATGTTTGGTTGAGCAGCAATGACATTATAGGTTATTTCATCCGTGTTGACAAGCCCTTCAATTTTATTTTCAGAAATTATTTCATTGTATGTTTTCAAGATGTTCGAACTAAACATTTCATCATCTTTGATCTTTGAAACAATTTCGGATTTTAGATTAGTGGCAATTTTAAAATTTTGTAATTGACAGTCAAATAGTTTTAGCCCAATGGTAGATATTTTAATCGTCCCTGATTTCAATGGTTTGGCTAAAACATTTAGCGTAGTCATCGTTTTAGGCTGTATGACGAAATAAGTTCTGAAAACTTCAAATGATTCAATTTGAATGTCATTTATATTCAATTGGAATGCAAACGGGTTTTGAACCGATATTTGAAACTCGATGAATTCATCTTGCACAAGGAAGACATCATCAAGCACGGCAGGTTTGGCATATGGATTGTATAGGAATGGGTCGTTTTTCTCTGTTTTGATTGTGATTGTTTCTTGTTTCTTTGGTGGGTTTATTGGTTTCAACACTTCCAAATTTCTCAAGATGAAAGGATCGAAATAAGCTATGGAAACATCTTCATTTTTAGATGTCGTTAAAATCTCATTCAATAGTCTTGACTGTTCATTGTCTGTTAATGAATCGGAATACCTTGTTAGTAATAATGATTTGAATTGCACAACACGCTGATAATCGGCCACTTTTGAGCATATAATTATACACAGCTGTATCACAGACTTGTGTATTTGGACCCATCTACTTGCAAACGAATCTTTAAGCTGTGATTCAGGAGATCTTCCAATGCCGTAAATCAATAAGATTGTGTCTAGCAGTTCTAAAAGTTCATAATTCTTCGGTATGTTCTCGATTGAAGATAATTCGGGTATTAAGCTAACAAATAATGTTCTAATAATGAAACATCTTTTCCTCAACATATTCAAGTCACCGAAAATGGATGCTAGTGTAGTGTATATCTTGGCTTGTGATAAAATATCCATATCCTTCAACTGGACTGTAAGCAATTTGTTAGCAATCTTCAAAATATCCGTCTTGTCAAACACAGAATTATTAAAAACTGGTTTGATCTTTCTCCCACGAACAATATGATCGATACTTGTTTGATTGAACCCACCGCCAATATTCACAACGCACATGAATTTCACAAATCTCAGAATCGAAGCACAGAAAACCAACTGTGGAACATAATCTTCATGATCATTTTGTGAAGTTTCATAATAATGTATAACTTTTAAAGAAATGAAATATATCAGTTCAGGTGTGGTATAACGTGAAATATCTGTCGAGACTGTTCCACTAGTTCCAATTGTTCCAGATGCAGCAGAAGCAACATTGGCACCACCATTCAATGCAACGGAGTTTCTTGGGGTTGACTGAGGGGTTGATGATGGTGTTGGGATTGTTATACTTGTATGTAATACACTGTTTAATGAGGATGGCATTTGATAAGGAACACCCAAGAAGGTCAACATGACAAGGGATACACCAATACCTTCCAATGTAGAGCCTAACCATAAATAATCATTACTAGCTTTGAGTAATGGTGCAGCATCGTTAAATTCTCTCAATGCATTGTTATATTTCCCAGCAAGAAGATACAAGTTCCCCAAGATTTTCAACTGTCTACCTCTTACTTTTGATTGACGACGTTCGGCCGATGAACTCAATGATAATTTTGGATTTGAAGGGTCTGATAAGGAAAGCGATAATGTTGAGCCGGAACTGATTCTTTTGTTCTTCTTAGGTTCCAAAGATTTGATTCTATCATTACTACCAATGGTTCCTGGTGATCTTAGTGTGATATGTTGGAAAGATGAGAGGTAGGCAGCTAGGTCATTTAGGAAAATTCCAGTGATGTCACATAGTATTGTTTCGATATTTGTTTGAGATTGATAAAAGATGTTTTTTTTGGCAATCTGTTGTTCAGATCCAAACACTATGATTGAGTGAGTGATGGAGGACTTATAGTATCTGGATAAAGTTGTAACATCAGTTTCATCAATGGTTGAAGAGTCTGTAATACCAATGACAACAAATGTCTTCCTAAAAGGTTCAAAATCATGCAAAAAAATCGACTCTTGATCATTCAACGATAATTGGAAGTCAAAAATAACCCTTCCTTGAGGGAACCCTTGTGGATTGAATAGCGAGTTTTCAGTGGGCGTCACATCAACAAGTCTCACTTCGTATGAGGACCTTATTTTCTCGACATATTGTTTGAAAGCCGCTTCAGAGACATTCCCCAATGGTACCAGAAGAGCCTTTACTCTGGCCGGAGCGGTATAGGAGTGGGAGTCCATCGAAGCGCACTATTATGAGCAGCAGCAGTGGGCAGTATTATTTCACTGAAGGGGCGTTGCTCGGTGGATCCACTAGGAACTAATGCTGGATTCCATATTTATTTCAATGGATTTTTGGTGAGAGTTCGTGTCGTTTTGATCTTAGTCGGTTGGTGGCACGGGATACAATGGCAGTCGACTTTTTCAACGAAGAAAGCTGCTTATTTCTAATGGAAAATTGTATAAATTGAATTGAAATTAGTTATAGTAGATCTATCTTAGACTATTCGATCCATATATATTCACCAGTATCCCACACCATAGAATCTCAGTATCAACTCAACTCCAGTCTCAAAGATTCCTGTCCGAACCACAAATCCGAGGCACCAAAATCTCAAATTTCTTGAAGCCGAAAAGCTTTGAACAACTTACAAAACATGTCAAAAGAAAGGGATCAAAGTCAATTCAACTGCAAAACCTCAACAAATGGCAGGTCTAAGCTTCGACAACTACCAGAGAAACCAATTCCTATCGGCAAAGGGGTACGGGGCCCCTACGGCGACCTCGACGGGTACCACTATTGTTGGTGTCAAGTTTGACGGTGGCGTTGTGATCGCTGCTGATACAAGAGCAACGAGTGGTGATATAGTTGCAGACAAGAATTGTGAGAAATTACATCGTTTAGCTCCCAAAATTTGGTGTGCAGGTGCTGGTACAGCTGCTGATACTGAAATGGTTTCACAATTGATTGCAAGTAATCTTGAATTGCATTCATTATCCACAGGTCGTGAACCAAGAGTTGTCACTTCTTTAACACAATTAAAGCAACATCTATTCAAATATCAAGGTCACATTGGTGCATATCTAATTGTTGCCGGTGTGGATCCAACTGGGGCCCATCTTTTCAGTGTTCAAGCACATGGTTCCACCGATGTTGGGTATTATCAATCCCTAGGTTCGGGTTCATTGGCAGCTATGGCTGTTTTGGAAAGTAAATGGCATAAGGATGTTACAAAAGAAGAAGCTGTGAAGTTGGCCGCTGAAGCAATTGAAGCCGGTATCTGGAATGATTTAGGTTCTGGTTCAAATGTCGATGTATGTGTTATGGAAGTTGGTAAAGATGCTCAATTGTTGAGAAATTACATCACACCAAATATCAGAACTAAAAAGGAAAGAAGTTATAAATTCCCAAGAGGTACTACAGCTGTTTTGAAAGAATCTATATATGACTTGGTGGAAGTCACTGAAGAAGTTATCGTTGGAGGTGGTGATGAGATGGAAATTGACCCATGAAAAAATATTGGGTCGAGTATATAAATGTACAATAGAATGAATTATAACGCTTGGAAAAAGAAAAATATCGAATCTCACCTGTATTGTATTAACTTGAAGTCCAAGTAGCCATTTATTTTGTCACCGCTTCTAATGCCTTTATAGTCCCCTCTACGATGGCAACATGCTCAACTTTATGAACTTTATCCTCATAATCTTCCAATGTGATTCCCTTTGGGATTTCTATTTCTTTCACAACAAATGGTTCACCTCTATCAACTTCTTGAATGACATAATGAATCATTACACCGCCTTTAGTGATTTCACCATCTTGAGCAGCTTTCCAAGCACGATCTATGGCATGTGTTCCTTCAAATGCACCAGGTAATGCCGGGTGTAGATTTATAATGGCAATTCCTTCATCCTCTAAAGGTGTAAGAAATTCAGGTGCAAGGATTAACATCCATCCTGCACAAACAATCAAATCTGGTTTTGTATAATTTGCAACTTTTTCACCATCTTTCGATCCGTATATGATAAGATTGGCCAATTCCTTATTGAACTTCTTTCTTGCAATTGGACGGTCCCCCTTAGGTATGTCGCTATAGTATGACTTCAACGAATGTATCAGAGTTGGTATCTGGGCTTTTTCAGCTCTTGTTAATCCATAAGCATCTGCAGATGATGAAATGACTTGGGAAATATCAGCTTTGATCTGTTTTGCCTCAACAGCATCAATAATCGCTTGTAAATTGGATCCACTCCCTGATATAAGCACTGTGATTTTTGGAGCCCCCATTTTTTATCTTACACCAGTTGAATTGAATTACAATAAAGTGTTTTGGTGTGGAAACTTTGTTATTACAATTTTGGTCAATTTTTCCGTTATAATCATTATAGATCTTTGACCGGGGCAACAAGGAAAAAGTTGACTCTGAATTTTGTGTCCTCTCTGTCTATCGATAAGAATGGTATCGTGCTGAACTTGATCAGTAGTTCTGTTATTCGATAGTCTCTTGACTTGTCAGGTGATCCAGACCTACAAGTTTCCCCATGGAAACATCTTTTTATTTAAATAAATTAACAACTTTTTATTGTATGTATTTGAAAGTACCAAGTTCTATCCATTGTTTTGTTCTCTTTCGTCCTGATATATCATTTATATGTGTAGTTTTGATTTTCGTTTTTTGTTTCTTTGTTTGTATATATGTTCTTTATCTTTCAGAATCTATTCCAAGTTCTTGATAACTTGTTCAGCGAAATGAGAAGTGGTGGAAGTACCTTTCAAATCACCAGTTCTGTTCTCTTTACCAGAAGCAATAGTCTTCAAAACAGCCTTGTGTAATCTTTGACCGTGAGATTCTAGACCCATATGTTGCAACATCATAACGGAACTCAACAATAGGGCAGTTGGGTTAGCTTTGTTTTGACCAGCAATATCTGGAGCTGAACCATGAACAGCTTCAAAAATTGAAACTTTGTCACCCATGTTACCAGATGGAGTCAAACCTAACCCACCAATCAAACCTGAGGCAAGATCTGACATGATATCACCATACAAATTTGGCATGACCATAACAACATCTGAATATTTGGATGGGTCGGTGACTAATTTCAATGAAGTGTTATCAATGATTTCGAAATCAAGTTCGACATCTGGGAATTGTTTAGCAATTTGCTTAGCGGATTCAACAAACAACCCATCGGACAATTTCATAATGGTAGCTTTATGAACAACCAAGATACGTGGTTTACCAATTGATCTAGCATATTCAAAAGCATACTTGATGACACGTTCTGAAGCTTCTTTGGTGATCAATTTGATCGATTGAACAACACCTGGAACAACGGTATGTTCGATACCTGAATATTCACCTTCGGTGTTTTCTCTAATTAAAACAGTATCAACATTTTCGTAAGGAGTTGGATAACCTTCGATTGATTTGGCTGGTCTAACATTGGCAAATAAAGAAAATGTTTTTCTTAAAGTCAAATTCAAAGATTTATGACCTTTACCAACTGGAGTGGCTAATGGACCTTTTAAAGCGACTAAATTTTTATTAATTGAATCCACAGCTGCTTTTGGAATAGTGGTTTGACCATTGACCAACAATGGGGTAACATCACAGGATTCCCATTCAATTGGGAACTTAGCAGCGGCATAGATATCCTTGACAGCCTTGGATATTTCAATACCGATACCATCACCTTCAATGAATGAAACGGTATAATTACCATTGGCATTTTTAACACCATTAAATTTGGCAACTTGAGTGGAGTAAGCTCTTCTGGCGAAACTTTGGGTGGTGTTTCTGAAGATTAATCTTGTGGATAGCATTCTTGTGGGAAGTATAAATATGAAGGTATATCTAAATAAATAGATTTATGAGATAAAGATTGGAAAGAGCTAGAATGGTCAACAAAAGAAGGTGGATTTTAAATCTTGAGTATAACTCCCATATAAATTCGAGGATAGCTTTTCGATCTGATTTTCTAAAGCGCTTCTTGATCGGGACCGAGACGAAGAAACTGAATGACTTTCCGCAGAACGCGTTCGCGCAAAAGTACGCAATTCCGGTGGGCCTTGCGTCACGTGACTGTTTTCAACCATTTCCGGGAACTTGTGAATTCTTACTCGGCCGGTAGATGAAATTTAGATATATCCATCCTCTTTTTTGTCATTTACAAATTGCATGTCTAGTAGAATCATTGATATATTATTAGCTCAAGCATTATGATTTACACTGTGCTTCACACTCAAAAGTCATGGGATGTCGATTGTGCTTTTAAAAACTCGTACAATTTCTCAATGAATTTGTAATCCGTGCACACATCTCCATCTTTCAGACTCTTCTGACAATCAAGAAAAGAAGCTTGTTCTAGTCCCATTATCCATGCACCGTGGTCCTGATGGTAGCAGCAATTACTCAATGACAAATTGTTGTGATGGATGTCATTTCTATGAAGCAGATCCACTTGTCTTTCCAGACTCTTAGCTCCTTCCAATGTGAATGGTTTTTGACTCGCAAAATCAGGTAATGCATAAATCATAAAAGGACCAAAATATCTGAAGCTGTTCTTGTCGTCCCTGAAGACGCCAATTCCATGGTGAAGAAGTTCCGGTGTGTAGATGATGTCACCTTTATGTTTTTCATTGAGAAAATCTATTTTTCTCAGCACGCTCAATTCGCTGGTGAGTTTATCAGCGATGTTGACGACTTCTGTGTTAGAAACAAATTCATTCCAGCTTGTCTCCCTTTCCATCTTCATTTTCAGTCCATTTGAACAGTCATTCCATTGTATCAACCAATTATGATCAATACCAGAGATGGTGAAGAGATCGTAAGCCTTCAGCAAAATAAATTTACCAGCACATTGAGTCAAAAGTTGTGGAAATTTTTCTGAGAGAACATCTCTATCGAGGATAAATCTTCTCAATGTGTCATTATTTTTCAATCTCTGCGTGGGAAAGCCGATATTTATCTCCATAAATAACACATTGTTTAATTTCTCTTTAAAGCGAAATTCAACGAGTTCAGTTTGAGCCTCTTTGCTCGTAGGACGATCCTCTATAGATGAGGTTCTTTTGACGCCACGTTGAACAAGAGACTTCGTGGAGTTGGTCTTCTTTCGCGGATTTTGGTTATCATCATTTCGGTCTTCCCTTTCATCGTCCCCTTCATAAGGTCGTTTAGCATTTGATCTCTGATCATTTTCTGGGAGAAGCTTTTCCAAAGGGCACATAGCCATTTTTAACCAGTCGTTGAAAAAATCCAAATCTTCTAAACCGTCCTCGCTCATACTTTGGGCTTCTTGTTTTTCAATTTCCTGGTTGTCAATAGACAAAGAAAGATCCTCTATCATACCAAATAAAGATAATAAATAGAAGACTTGCAAGTTCATTTCTCCAGGATCTCTAGTTGTTGAATTAACTTTCAACATTTTTGCATTGTTTTTCATCCTCAATGTTTGATTTGAAATAGACGGCGATTCCCCTGGGTTTTCCAGAAGTATTTCGCCTTTAAACTTTTCATTGATTTCAAGGCTTAAAAATAATGTAGTAGCTGCATCAGATACAATGTAAGTTGATGATCTGTTCAGTATCATGTAGGGCATAATTTGCCTGAAGTGTTTGGAGAATGAACTATCATTTTCCAAATCATGGTCATTCAATTGCTTGCTAAGAAAATAGTCCTTGCACTCAACTCCTAGCTTCTTTACAAGGGTTTCCGATTTCAAAAGGACACAAATGTCTTCGAATTTTGTTCCAGATAGTTCTCCGCCTGACAAACAGCCTGGTAGATTTATTTCAACTGGTTCTTCAGTGCTTATATCAAATCTGAAATTTCTAGATGATGTCAAAGGGTGTTGCTCTAGTATATCATTCAAAAATAAGCTTAACGGTGTTATGAAAGTTTCAAGAATGATCCGCTTTGAAAGTTCCTCCCGTTGTTTACCTCTCTCTAGATTGACTTGAAGCGAATCGACCTTGACCTTATGGATAGACCAGGTTAGTCCTGTGGTTGCAGTCCTGACAGCATGAAGATTGAGCCCTTTCAAGCCAGATATAATGAAAACACTTGCTCTTTGCAGCAAAAATTTTAGTTCATTTTTTGTGATCTGTTTGATATCATCAAAATGTATCATTCTTGTCTTGCTCTTCAACAACAGGTTAGGGGTTTGGGGCTCATTACCCACCATTGACGCACCTGGTTCCGGTGTCACGTAGTTCGAGTTCGAAGCAGACTCTCTTTCATGAACTAGTCTTTTCATTGCCATTGGTAGTTTCCAAATTTCATAGAGGTATTCATTACTTGTCGGGTCTCTCTTAAGAGTTTCATTCACAGTCGAACGAACATCTATCTCATCTGTACCAATAAGTAAGATGCTAACCAATTCACGCACAGCTAATGTTCCAGTTAGTAGTGAGTCATAGTCAGCAGCTAGTCACTAACTTACCTTTAGAATACTCCTTAGCATCTTCAATTTCAATCTTTGCACAAGAAGCATCAAAGTTAAAAATATCTGTATAGGAGATGTCCATAATCGATTTCTCAAGCGCAATGGCTGAGTTTCTGATGAGTCTCCTCAAACACACTTCATCACCACGCACCTTCTCGATTAATGATACCATTCTTGGACTCTACTCCTAGCACATTTCTGCCGTACTTTTTTTTTTTTTGATATAATGAATTTAGACAAATTTATATGGAAAGTGCTCGTTTTTGGTCCCCGGTCAGCCCAAAAGACCTCCAAGTACAAAGCTTCCAAATGGGGAATCAAATCAGCAGCATTTGCTGGACCATTCTGATATTGAAAAAACCCCATCTTCAAAGTTCAAGCATATCCTGCGAAGTCTATACAACCATCGATATTGTATAATACAACCAGTGTGGTACTTTGGCTATGAGCTGTGCTGTCTTTATGATACTCTGTAGTCCCACGTGACCAGCTGTTGGTGACATAAGCCGCGAATGTGTTCTGTGAGTAGACGCGAAATTCAACTATGCAGAAATATTGGATATCGGACTACATCTTTATTCTATCGATCGGTTCGAAACAATCAATTACAAGATATAATGAGTAGACAAGCAGGTCTAGAGGCTGTTCTTGGGACCGAAAAGTTCCAACAGATTCAAAGCGTGAGTTTGGTTATCAATTTCCACGATGAGTGACAACTGCTCAGAGCGAAAGTAATTAACGTATCTTAGTCCAAAGTGTTGTTGGTGGGCGCTGGTGGGATTGGTTGTGAATTGTTGAAAGATTTGATTCTTTTAGGCTATGGTGAGATCCATGTTGTTGATTTGGATACAATTGACTTGAGTAATTTAAATAGACAGTTCCTCTTCCGTCAAAAAGATATCAAAAAGCCTAAAGCTTCCACTGCTGTTAACGCTGTACAACAATTTAATTTCTTCAAGACTAAACTGATCCCATATCAATCATCCATCTATGAAACAGATGTTTTCCCATTATCATGGTTCAAGCAATTTGATATCATTTTCAACGCATTGGATAACATCGCAGCTAGATCTTATATCAATAAAATTGGGTTGTTTTTAAACAAGAGAATCATGGAATCAGGTACAACAGGTACTCAAGGTCAAGCACAACCAACTTTCCCAAACAAAACAGAATGTTATGATTGTATGCATAGAGAAACCCCTAAAACTTTCCCTGTTTGTACCATCAGATCAACCCCATCCCAACCTGTTCATTGTATACATTGGGCCAAAAGTTTTCTTTTCAACTCATTATTTGCAGAAGATGAAGTTGCACCAATAAATCCAGATGGTGGGGAGGCCGAACTAGGTACTGATAATAAGGATGAAATCAAAAATCTTATTAATGAAAATAATGAATTAATTGATTTGAAAAATTCCATTGGAACTGATGATTTCGTTACCAAAGTGATTGAAAAAGTATTCATTAAAGATATTGAGAAATTATTATTGATCTCTACGCTTTGGAAATCAAGAAAACCTCCAGTACCATTGTCATCCACTTTAGACCATGAATCTGTTCAAGGATCAGATTTAGGAACTGGTCAAAACTTGTGGAATATTGAACAAAATTTAAAAGTCTTCATCATGGCAACAAAGAATTTACAAACTCGTTTAAAATCAGAAAAGGAGATTGAGTTTGATAAAGACGATGAAGATACTTTAAATTTTGTTGTGGCTGCTGCAAACATAAGGTCTTTTATTTTTGGAATCCCATTAAAATCCAAATTTGATATCAAATCAATAGCTGGTAATATCATCCCAGCAATTGCCACAACAAATGCCATAATCGCGGGATTTTCATCATTGTTATCACTAAAACTATTCCAGGACTCTATGGATGATCAAATCAAACAATCACGTTCCGTATACACATCAATGGGTAATAATAAATTCGTTTCACCTTCATTTTTATCACAACAAAATCCAGAATGTCCAAGTTGTTCAATCCCAAGAGGGATCTTATCTCTTGATAACACTTTAACCATTTCTGATTTGATTGATGCCCTAATTGCCAAATATGGGTACGATGAGGAAATTTCAATCAGTTTGGGGAGTAAACTACTTTATGATTTAGATTTTGAAGATAATAAAGATAGACAATTACATGAATTAGGTATCAAATATGGTGAGCATTTAAGTATTAGTGATGAGACTGATGTTAAGAAATCTGTTGATTTTTATGTTGAGTTGAATTCTACCAAGGAGATCAATTTGCCAGATATTGAAATTCCAAATAAACCAATCCCAATTAGTGGTGAGGAACAAGATGGAGGTGATGATGACGATGACGATGACGAATTGGAATTGATTGGAGATGTTAATAATGACGATGACTTGATCATTATGGAACCAACAGATGCTCAAGATGATTTGAAAAGGAAAATCAATGGTGAAGAACCTGATTCAAAGAAACAAAAAATTTAAAGATGTTTTGAATTAATGGCTACGTTAATGTGAAAGTTTAGGATTGCGTAGTTTATTGAAAAATCTCGATTGACATGTAAGGAAAGGCAAATTGTCCAATGTATATAAAAGTAAGCTAAATATAGGTTGATAATTGCATCAAGATCTTGAATTATAAGCTTGATGATAAGATGAAAGAAGAAAAGAAGAAAAGAATGGGTATTTAAACCCGAAAGAAATAAGATATATAATACACATGGAACGAGGAAAACAAAAACACAACAATTCATCAAAATGGTATTGGTCATCATAATGTAGGGGGGCCGATTGACTCAAGACAATTAGTCCTTTATTCTTTTTCACTTTTCGAACGAGATGAACTTCTTAATCGTTTATACCAAGGATCTTTTTTTCCTGCACTTCCAACACTTAGGAAATCATCACCTTGATTTGATTTTGTTTGACTCCAACGAGATTCTCTCTCCACTGTGAAATCTTCATTTGATGAATTACCTGTAAACATTGATAATGGTCTTGGTCTTGTGAAATGTGGGATATGGAAACCTGGTGAAGTTGGGGAAATTGATTTGGCAGTATTGGTTGATTCTGAAGATCTAGGTTTAGCAATGGGTATTGGTTGTGGTTTATGCTTTTGATGAGAGTGAAGTTGTTGTTGATGCTGTTGTTGTGTGGTTGAATATGATGGTTCTTGATTGGTGGTTGGGATTGGTGGCGTTGCAACGGGTTCGATTTGAACCACTGGTGGAACGATAGGTTTTTGTTGAGATTCAACTGGGGGATGGGAATGGGCAGGATGATATAATTCATCATCTGAAGAATCATCATCTGTTTGATGTTTATTGCCTTCATTTCCAACATTTTCAACTAAATTTGATTCTGAACGAGTTCGATTTTTCGTTAATCCAGTTGAAGTTATTGAATCGTTATAATTTTTGGGATTGATAGCATCAGGAACACCATTTGCATAAGATAATGAACGAGAATGAGGACGATTACCTGATTGTGTGCCATTGTTCGATCCATTGCCACCTGAGCCACCAAGACCTAAAAGATTAGTTGTTGAATTTCTCACACTATTTGGATATGATCTTGTAAAATTTGAACTATTGTCACCATTACCAACGGACCCATTCCCGTTACTATCCGCGCCACGGGCACTAGTAGTTGAAGTATTATGTTCGTATTTACGAACATCTGGTAGTAATCTTTTAGAATACTCAATCAACAACTCCACCACGGCTTGTGATAGGGCATATTCTTCTGGAGTTAAATCATGATTTGGATGAGATAAGATTGAAGGTTGAAAAATTGCAGCAAGATTTCTTGCAGGCATCAAATTAAAAGTTGAATTATCTGCAAACATTGATAATATATCCAATAGATAGAACAATAGTTGTTTTTGAGCTTGAGGTAATTTATCAATTAATAATCTATATTCTTTTAATGCATTTCTTAAATCTTTAGCAATCTTCTTCTGTTTTCTTGCAGCTTTTTGCTTTTTCAATTCCAATTCTTCTGGAGTTAGTTCTGAATCGTCTTTATTTTCCAAAGGATCTTTTTCATCGTCATCTTCATTTCGATTGGTGGTTGTATTAGGTTGTAATTGTTTTATCCTTATTTTTTTTTCAACTGTATCATTTCTTGTCTTTATATGTTTCAGAATTCTTGGTCTTGATTTAACCGGTTCCCTGAATTCATCATAAAGGGCCAATGGAACCAAAGGTTCTGGTAAATTGTTTAAAAACCGTCTAATCAAAGAAGCAGCATCATGAACCGTATAACCTTCCCAATTTAATTTTCTACCATATTCTGGAGGTGTACTGAAAACGTATTGTAATTCTTTAACTCTTCTTGAAGCACCGGCAACTCTAAAGATCCCCTCCACTTTCAAACCTTTTTCTTTCAAATATGAACCACATTTCCCAACTAGTAAAGGGATACGACCATAATGAATGAAATCATCAGGAGAATCACTTGGGACAGAGATCAAGCTTTCAGCAACGTTGATTGATTCTTCTAAAGAAACACCAAACACTTCATTACCAAACCCGAATTTTTGGTTTTGAGAAGCCATGAAATAATCACGTTGTAATCTAATTTGTTGTTCATTTGTAGTGTATTGATTTGTATTATTTGAAGAAGGACGAACCGAATTTGAAGACTTTGATTTGAATTTCAAAGTAGGTCTAGTGGCCAAGTTTGATGAAGAAGAAGGGTATTGTTCGTTTGATCTTCTTGTTATCAGAACGTCATCGATGTTATTTGCCGGTGGAGATGAGGACAAGTTGAAGGAATCATTTGATTGATTACGCTTAAAAGTCTGTTTCCACCAAGTTGAAATGCCTCTCGTAGGAGACGTTTCGCTGGGAGAGGACATTCTATCGTATTTCCAAGTTGAATCTTTTATGTACTATAATTTTTTTGGGGCTGAATTGTATATGTGTCAACTTTGATCCAGTTCTATCGCGTGTCAGTCACGTTATTGTGGTATTCCTAAAGAGTATTGATATATGATCTGATTCGAGTGAATAGCGCAGAAGAATTATGCTGAGAGTCTGAGATGAATGTTGTTAATATGGACCAGATTGGAGCGAAGCGCCAAGCATGAACGGTGAGGATTTGGAGTTTTTAGTTGTAGAAGATTCAACAAGCCATCAAAATTGATGTTTTTTTTATGGAGCTTGAGAAAGTTGGTGATGTTTTTATTTAATTTTAAGAAGCGCAGCTGTTTCACACGAAAAACAAAACAAAACAAAACAAAACGAAATGGAATTCAATCGGATTGGAAATAGAAGGGGACTTGGACTTGAAAGAGAGGAGGAAGTAGAGAAAGAAGCAGATATTAAAGAATGAAAGATCAATATTGGAAAAGTCGTTCAAGTTGTTCTTGTCCATTCAGTTTTGCACATCACAGTGGGTTGCTAGCAAAGAGTCTGGACCCTTCTGTCTAAACTGGCTCTGGGTCTGTCTGCTCTGCCTAAAAGAACCCATCCTGGTCGAGGCACGCACAGAGGCTCCAGGGGGCCCGGTGTGTATTTATAGCGCAGCGGGCGTCTTTCTACAGGAAAAAGCACCAAAGAGCACCAAAGAGCTGTGAATAAGTGTTGGAAAGCGAAGAGGAAAGTGTGGGAATTGGCAACGATGTGGGCCCTGAGTTTGATGGCAGTCTTTAGAGCTAAGATAAAGAGCTTGATGAACAAGACGGTGGTGGTGATAAGGCCAATCTAGAACACACACACATCTCAATTGGGCATATTGCACATCCAAATCGGAAGGAAATCATGTACATTTCGAACCAGCTAATTATAGCTATTTCATCAGATTGACAAACAAAATTGTAAATCTTTGATGATGGATTTCTGTGGAAACATATAATCAACAGATTATTCATTCACATTATTCTTAAACACATCCCACACACTCGAGTCTGTTCACTTGTTCTTTTTGAAACACTCTTGATCAAATTTCATGAAGTTTCGTGAAATTCTGTCTCAACTATCAACCGACGCGTCCCATGTCATGACTGGCAAGTTGGAGCTCAAAATAACACTCATCTTCCGTAGCAATGTAAAATAACAGCGTACTATATACTGGAAAAAATAATCATGTTAGCCACATGACTGATCTTCACTAGTACATTCACGTAAATTGACGTGCCTTTCCCATAATCCCAAAATTATGGTTTCTATCTCGTACTATAATTTTGGCACAAAAAATTTCCATACTAGTAACAAACTCATCTCCATCAACTCACCCATGTATATTGGCTATGAATATACCAGGCTCTGCTTTGATGACCTAGGCTATAGTTCAATTCATATATATCTGTGGGAGGGCTGAGTTGTAGGGTTTTGAAATAATGACCACTATCAATTTCATTCTACACGGCCTAGTTTTTTTTAAATTATTTTGTTTATTAAACCTTCTTCATTTTATGCCATTGTTGGAAATATCTACTATACAATACGTCAAAATTAATAGAGACTATATAGATTAAATTTGTAATCATCAGTTCAATTGAACATAATTCCCTGGGAAAACACCAGTGATTCCATTAGCACTCCCTGTCCACCAACCATTAGCATCCGCTGTTCTCTGCACAATAGTTATAATAGTTCCTGCTGTAAATGTCAAATCTCCCTCGGCTTGTGCTGAATAATCATAAAGTGCAGTGCATGTTTCCACTCCTGGCGTTGGAGATCCAAAGGATTGCGGCACTGCTGCTGGAGCTGACACTGCTGCTGTTGGTAATGGACTTGAATATTGATTAGTTGGTGTTCCATACGATTGTGGAGTGAGTGGTTGTCCATAAGCTGGAGTTGGAGATCCGTAAGCTGGAGTAGGAGATCCATATCCTTGTGGTTGTTGTTGTTGAGCTGCGGCATATTGGGCTTTTTCATCAGGGTATCCCTGAGCAGTTAATTGGGAATATTGTCCTGATGAAGGTGGTGTATAAGCTGGTAATCCAGCACCTGTTGCATATCCACCACTGGTTGGTGAAGTGATTGGTGACCCATCTTCAGAACCTTTACCATAACGGCGTTTTGTTAATTCCAATTTGGCTCTTGCATGACCAACTTTGAAATGTGTTATAGGAATTGATCCAACTCTTTCCTCAATATCACCTCTCTTGATATTGAAAGCCTCTTCAATATCTGAATTCAAATCAAAATATGGAATCTTCATATCTTCAAATTTGTTATATAATGTATAGAAAATGTTCAATTGCATGAAATAAAATGAAACAAATAATGGTTGAACAAATTGGGCCTCCATTTGAAACATGATTGGTAATTCCTCTTTCAACATATTGTTATAATAATCATATTCTTCTTGAGCAATTTGAACATCAGCTTCAGCTTTATACATTTTTTCTTCATCTTTTGGAGTTCTCTCTTTCTTCTGTTCATATTTTTCATAAGTATTCTTACGTCTATCAAGATCTAACAATTTATGAGATCTTTTAGTGGACATTTTCCTAATTGATTGAATAATTTTCAATAAATCTTGAGCAGGTTTAACAATCTTGGTTTCAATCAATTCTAAATCAGGTTTTAAAGTTGATTGTAATTCAGCCACTGTGGCACGATATTGTTCAGATGCATCAATACCATCTGGATTATCTTCTGGGATTGTAGAATTCGGATCAGATAGTTTCCCACTAATTGGTTTGAAAATCTCCTCCATAGCTTTGGAGAACCCAATTTGATGTGTCAACATACCATTCACAGCATTAAAATATTTCTTGGATTCATCACTTAATTTCTTAGTTTCAATTTCAATCTCTTTGAATCTTCTTTCGGCATCTTCATAAACAGCATCAGATGTACTAGTACCCATATTAAACCTCTGTCTAAAGTTTTGTGGAGCCTATGAAATTTTAGTTAATACCAAAACATATCAACCATATTTTAAACGGGAACGGAAACATACCCTATTAATGGCTTTACCAAAACCTTTCAAACTCATCTTGATATTCAATTGAT